>PVKM010006170.1:0-45156 GCA_004027735.1 Carollia perspicillata | reverse complement strand
CCAGAGCACTGTCAGCAACTTCACACATGCCCATCCCACACTTCACCTCAACACTCCCCACTTCCCCTCTCTGGTGTCAGGGTCTCCGTACCTCACTGGCCATAAGCAGCAAGCCCATCACAGCTGAGTGTACCATGGACTCAGCCACAGTGGTCCCGCTTGTTCCCCACTTACTCCTCTGCCCAGCTAACCGGCGCTGCAGCTCCTGGGGCAATTCCCCAAGCACTGGCATGGTTGCCCAGCTGGTCCCCACCCCCACCTTGCTGCCTCCAAGGCCCCCTCCCGCCCCCGTGGCCCCTTCCTGCACACTTTCCTAATGGTTCCAAATGCAATCAGCCTAGCTCACTGGGCTTGGGAAATGGACAACCACACTAGCTCAGATCTTCTGAGCCTGCCCCTCCTCAGCTCCAGAGATTAATTAGGCCTAGGCAGGGTCCTAGGAGGGAAGGCGTGGCAAGTGAAAGGGAGGGCGGGGGTGGGGGGGGGAAGGAGAATTCCAAATGGCTGGGTGAATTTGCTGGGGACTGTGGTGGCACACCAGGCTAGGGAGTGATAGACAACCCTGAAAGGGTACTTAAGTAGGGAAGAGGATAATCCAAACGCTGTAATGAGAGGCTAAGAAAGGAACTTGGGAAAAGAGGAGAAGGAGAAAAGCCATACGATGGCAAGAAAGCTGGAGGGACATGGGCATGGAAGGCCACGTGGGCTGGCAGGCAAGTCCTCACCATCTTGTCATTGGAGTAGAAAGGCTCAGAGGACCGGGCAGATACCACGTGGAAGGTGCCATGGGAAGTAGGGGGCTCCGTCCGTATGCTGAGCAAGGTAGGAGGCCCAGGAAAGCCCCCAAGGCGGCGGAGAGAGGTGCTACGCCTCAAAGTGGGTGGCTCAGGCCTGAGTGCCAAGCGGCTCAGTGCAGCCCCGAGCTCTCCAGCACCTCGGTGCCCTCCCAAGGCAATCCCCATTGGACGCAAGTCCCCACTGCTCACAGACTTGGAACGGGCTAGGTTAGTCCTGGGTGGGGGCAGAGCCACAGCTGGGGGTGGTGAGCCTGGAAGGGGAACCCCATGATCTGCCCGAAGGGGGCCTCTGGGACGAGGGCCAGAGGTCCGTGCTCGTCCCAGCTCCAGCTTCTTCAGCCGTTCCTCTGGTGGGCCTGGCCGGGGAGGCAGAGGCCTTAATGTTGGGTTCTGCCCGGAGACTGGATTTCGGCGCTCCTTGCTGCGGGCCCGGGGGGCGAATGGCAGTTTGGATCCCACTCGGGGTTGGACATTGACAGGTGGCTCGCGGGCCCGGCCCAGGCGGTGCTCAGAGGCCTGGGGCATTGTGGACACCACAGGATGGACCTGGGAGAAGAGAGGGTCAGCATATGAGCATGGACGGAAGCTAAGCTGCCATACTAGCTTCTACATGCACTGAAGGCAGGAACCATGCCTATCACATCAGTCACTGTATCCCCAGTACCTAGTGTAATGCTCGACACAAAGTAAACACTTAGTATTCCTTGATTAAATGAATGAGAGATAGCAGCAGCCCAAGGCTTTGACTCGATCTTCTTCACCACCTTCCTGCAGAAAACAGCTTTACTGAGAAGCCAATGACATCCCCAATCTCAGCTGTCATTATCACCTGAACGCTCGAGACAAGGGCCCCATACCTGGGGAGTCAAGTGGGATGCGCCCTCAGTCCCTTAGGTCCTGTGGTCAGTGTGGGGGCAAAGACAGCAGCCAAGAAGACAGCATCCCACCCTCAACCCTGCCCCTCCGGGCTGCAAAGGAAGCCGAATATACGGGTGACTTGCGACTCCCTACCCCCCGCTTGAGCTCCAACGTGGAGTCGGGGATGAGGGGCCGTGGGGAGAGGGAGGGAGGGCGGACACTCCCAGACGCGGATCTCTGCACCTCTCGCACAGCGGCTGGGCTGCGGCGGGTCCGCCCCCCTCGAGGGCAGAAAGGCCGAGGCCGCTGATTGGCTACGGAGTCGGGCGCTTATTCCCCGCGGCCCACGGACGCGGTCCCTCCACCCGGGTCTCCCAGGCCTGCCCGGCCCCTGCGCCTCCTCCTTGGTGTAGGGTGTCCTCCCAGGTCCCGGGCCAGTCTCCCTCCGCCCCCCAGAGTAACGCCGCGGCCCGTACCTGCTTCCGGTGAGCGGCGGGGGAGCCCGGCCGGGGCCAGGCCCCAGCTCACGCCCGCCCCTCACTGGCCCCAGACAGCACCCCCGCGGGCCGGGCTGCAGCTTCAGCCGCAGCTGTCGCCCGGATCTCTCCCGCTGCCGGGGCCGCCGCCATCTTTGTTGGTCCCGCCCGCCACCGGCCGCCGGCTTCAGCGTCCCTCACGGCGCCTGCGCAGCCGCCTTGGACGCCCAGCTCCTGCTTCTTCAGCGCTTGCGCGACCCCGCCCCTCGGCTCCGCCACCGACACCATGGAAACGCAGCCAACTTGAGGACCGCCAGTTCACAGCCCTGCCCAGAACTGCTGTTGCTGCAAACCAAGCCCATGAAGTATAGGGTCCCGTCACCCCATTCTGTGGCTTACAGGGATGTGAATCTGACAAATGGAGCGTGGCCTCCAGACTTGCAGCGCAGATCCTTCCCAGGGAGCTGCGGGGCGTCGGTTCAGCAGTAGAGCTGGGAAGATCCCTGCAGACAGGGAACGCTAGCCCTACCAAACTTCTTCTCTGGCACCTTGCAGCTCAAAGCCTGAGGCTCCCCGCGAATGGACAAAGGAAGGGCTCAGCAGCAGGAAGAGCAGTGAAGCCTTTTCTATTCATCCCCCAGCTCCCGACCAGAGCATCCTCCTCCTGCCCCCCGCCCCTCAAACTAGTACAGTTGTACAGGTGTCTTGGCCAGATCACCCACGCAGTTAACAGCCACCAATGAGAAACACAGGTCACCAGAGGAAGCAGCTTTTATTGATGAGTTACCTCCAGAAACCAAAAAGACTATGTGCCCACTTTCCATCAGGACCTCTCTTGGGAAAGGGATATATACTGGTAATGGACTTCTGGTTCTTCAAAGCCTCAGGTTTTCCCCTCCCTGTGTAGTCTTAGAAATTCAATAGCAATATTGATCCCCGCCCCCCCCCAGTACTGCCTGCTGCAGCTACTGAGGACAATTGTGGGTGGAGGAGTGTGAGGGAAGCAGTTAGATGAGTAAGGAACACACAGGAAAACAGGAACGTAGACTATCAAAGGTCCCTCTGTCCAGCCTCAGTGGCTTGATCCTTCAGTTGCATTTCTCCTTATGCTGAATAACGCCTTTCTGAATCAGATCTGGGATCTCCACTGCCAGCCACGGACCCAGCTGCAATACAAGGAGATCCTGTGAGATTACTACCACCTAGGCAATGTGTCTTGTTCCATCAGAAGCTCCTTCCTAGAGAGAGTCTAGAAGAACATGCCCACGGGAAAACACTGTTGTTCCTTGTTTATTCTTGTTATACCTTGTTATACCGCTCAGGGCCTAACCTCTTTTCCCCCTTATACACCAAATACCCCAGACTTACCCCCAGAGCCATGAGATGAGCTAGTCCAAACTTGGGCACGTTCCTGGCCCACAATGGCTTAAAGTGATCGGTCAGACATATTTTGCCACCCCTATCATAGGGACAAGAGGGAAGAAGGTGTTGACATGCAAGGTGTACCATGAAGTATAGCAGTCTCTGGGGAGCACAAGACTACTAGTGATCCAAATTGAGAACAAGGTTAGCTAAGTACTTTGCCTAAGCTCGTTAGAGGGAAGCCTGGAGCCCCTCTAGGCCAGCAGGTTCTGGTACAAGTCCTGCCTCCCAGAGCTCCTCCCTAAGCCCTCCTTTGGCCCTTTCCCATCTCCTGTTCAGTCCTACCTGTACATCTTGGCTGTTTTTCCATCCAGTTCAGGGACTGCAATTTCTGGAGCAGTAGTAGGATATGTGATAGGAATCTGGAGGAATAAAAAGAGAATCAGGATAGAAAGGAACTAATGCAATCAGACACACGTTTCTTGGTTGAACTGAAATGTTTGGCAAACTCCCCAAGCAGCATGTGCACACCAGGATTCTGGCCTTGGAGATTAGCAGCTGTATCCTATGCTTGCTTCAAACCTCAGCTTCTCCCTTCCATGTTAAAAGTTTTCTTTGCTCCTTTCAAGAAATGTTACTTTGTTAATCATGTAATCCCTTCCCTTCTACTAACCTCCATATTTCTCCTTCCAACATACTCACGTCAAACTCAATGTCAAACTCATATTTGAGGAGATCGTGGATGTACCAGCACTTTCCAAACCACCTGTAAAAAAGACCAAATCTTAGTCCAATTTCACTGCTCTTCTCATACTGAAATGATGTCTTCTTGGCTTAGGTGACCAGTCTCCCATGGGAGACTCACGGGATGGGAATTGGGAAACTCAGGAGCTGTGGCAGTGGACACAGCCAATATGAGGCAGGGAAGGCCTGGCAATGAGCTCTGAGACACCAATGTGCTAAAGCCATGTAAGACTCCCACCCCGATACCCGCCAAGAGGGTCTGCCTACCGAGTCCCTTCCTTGTTGGACTCCAGTCGGAACCAATCAGTGTCTGCATTCTTGTTGTTCTCCACATACTAAAAGCAGAGAATTAGGTCTTTGAGGGGGAAGTTGGAGCCAAGGGCAGTGCTCCTTCCCTTGAAAGAGAAGTATGTGATTACTTTCTCTTAGTACGTTTATCCAACTTTTCTAATGTCATAAGCAAAACTGAAGACAAAGCTACATTGGTAAGCAGAGGACTTGCCCAGAGCAGAGAACAGAATGCTTGGGTTCCACTCAATTTAACACAAAAGACTATAGCCTGGGTTCTCTTCTCACTTCTGACAGTGTCTGCCCTCAGCCCACAGCTCATTTTCTGGGGTACTCCCTCCCTGGAGGACCTCATATAGTCCTGGTTCTGACTAGCACCCACATGCTGAAGACTTCCAAATCTCTACCTTTAATCCAGACATTTTCTTCGAGTGTCAGACTCCAGTATCCACCTGTATATTGAAATTGCTACCTTCGTTTCACAGGTACCTCAAGTGTAGCATTTCCCTCTGTTCCTTCAAACTCGTTTCCCCAACTGCATCAGCGTTCACTTGGTCACCCAGGCCAGACACCTGAGAACCATTTTTCACCCTCCCTCTTCTTCACTCTAGTCCACCAGCCCTTCACAATGTCCTGCTGATTTTACTTTCTGAATATTCTTCAAATATCTCTCCTCTCTATTCTCACTGCGACAAACTGCAGAATTTAGATCACCTTTCTTTCTCCTGCATTAATGGCAGTCTCCTAATTGATCTCCTACCTTCAATCTCATCCCTGTCAACTATATTTTCCTCTCCACTGTCGTTATTGGCCTTACCCCAAATATGGTCAGGCTATCCCTAGTTAAAATCCCTTAAAGGTATCCCAAGGCCACCAAGATAAAATTCAAGGGCTCAAACCTCCCTCTCAAGTCTTGCCCACCACTCCCTGCCACAGTTTTGATGCTGTAGCAGTTGTGAGCTAGTTGTTTTTCTTCATACACCTCATGGCATTTCTAGCGTCTTTGCCTTTGTTCATTCTGTCCCTTTTGCCATGAATGTCCTTCTCTTACCCTCATGCTTTATCCAGATAACTTATGTTTCCCCTTCAAATCTCAGCTCAAGCCCTGACTCTGCCAAGAAGTGTTCCCTGAGCAGACCCAAACTGGATTAGGTATCTCACCTCCTGCTTCAAAACACCCGAACAGTTTCTCGGCTTCCCTCTCCCTTAGGATCCCTTTCCTACGTACTAGATGTACAATAAAGGTTTAATTTATTTATTCACTCATTTATTTTTAGTGAATGAATGCCTGCGGCAGGAAACAGACCACTGACCACTGAAACTTTCTTCTTAGAAGGGTGGGTGGCTAGCTGAGGGCATGGCAAGTTCCTGACAGTGAACTCAGCTTCGCGATTCTGCAACTACCACCTTCTTGAATTTCCAGCCCTAATGTGTGTTCCTCCATTAAGAGTGAAAGAGGGAGCAGAGAGACGCGGACCGGGACCTAGACCACCTCCTCAAATCCAGGAGAGCAAAGCACCTGGAAAGGGAGGGACACGTCATCTTCCTGGGGACGTATCCCTAAAGTAAGTGCTGCTTTCAGCCAGAAACTCTGGTCTGACTGTGGCTCCCAATGCGAGTCTCTTCTGTCGGCTCTCCACCGTCCCCAACCCCAAAGCCCCCAATCCCGCATTTCTCCAGTTTCTATGAATTTGGGAGTTAAACTTTGAAACCGGAAGTGGCTTCCACACGGAACCTATTCCTAAGCACACAAGATTACCCGCAACGCTTTTGCGACGCGGCTGGCTGCAGTAGCACAACTAACCCGGATAAGAGACTGATATTCTTCCTTGAGTCGCTGCACCCACAACTCTCGATCTCGAGGTCCAGCGTTAGTCTTCAGCACCGGGATCTCGGACACGATACGACGGGTGGCCTCGTCCGCCATCTTGGACGAGGGCGCAGGAGAAACGCGGAACTGGTTTTACCTGTCGTTTATATGCAGGGCGCCGCCATCTTTACTAAGGGAAGATGAGGAGTTGGGCTGCCTTAACACTTCCTTGAATGCGATTTTTATTTTCCAGTAGCGCGGACAAATTTGTCACCTGCTCGTGGGTGCTACGGGGAGAACAGATGGAAGCAGATTCCTCCGTCCTGAATATGGCACCTAGCTGTAAGAAAAAAAACCCCGCAGACTGCTGAAAGCGTGACTTCCGCTCATGCTCAGAGAAGAAATCAGAGAAAACGCTTCCGGTCACCTCCCCAAACTTGGAGAGTTGGTAGAATTTCAGGCCGTTCGTTCTAGGCTCTGTCCAGGCACTGTCTTCCTGAAATGCACGATTCACACGTTATCGTGTCTAGTAGTTTTCTTAGCTTCCAAGTAATCGGCCTGAGGGAGCGGGGCCAACTCAAAGTATAGTGTGCAGTCTCGCCCAAATAATTAACACAGTCGAATTAGGGGATTATTAGCAAGTGCAAAGGAGTTGAGAGGTCACAGGAAGAGGTAATTAGTCTAGCACAGACATTTTTTTTTTAGTCTGGAATTAACCCATCTAGGATGGAATCATGTCTTTATCTCTAGGGCATGGCACACAGTAGGTACCCAGTAATCTTGCAGAATTTTGTATCATCCAGTTGGTTTTTAGAATCTAAACGCATGGATTTTGGCTTAAATTTACATATCTTGTTTACTCTGTTAATCATTCTAGCATGTAGTGTTAATTTTGGATCGGATCCTGTTAATCAGCAACTTCTATAGTCCATCTCCAAATGTGATGAGCACACCACAGATGAATTTCTAATGGCTGAAACCTCCAGCACAATGCTGCGTAAAGGTTGAGGGCAGACATTCTCGTCTTGTTCTGAATTTAGGGAGGAAAAACAGTCTTCGTTAAGTATAAGGTGAGCTGTAGGCTTTCCTAGATGCCCCTTATCAGGTTAAGGAATGTCCCTTCTGTGCCTAGTGTTGAGGGTATTGATAATGAAGGAATGCTGGATTTATTCCAGATGCTCTTTCTGTGTTCATTGAGATGATGATGTGGTTTTTGTTTTTTATTAGCATGTTATACATTTTCTTTAAGATATTAGATATTGGATAAGTGTAAGACAAAGCTTTTTGGTATCTCACTGGAGAGTTCTCTCCAGGAGAAATAAAAGTTAACTGCCTTTTGAGTGAAGCCATTGTGGTGTGGTAGAGAGCACTGAGATTTGGAATGAGGCTTTGCAATTTGTCATAAGACTTTGGAGATGGGGGAGAGGAACATGGTGACATGTACATCAAAGAATACAAACTTACTGTTATAAGTAGAAAAAATTCTGAGGATCCATTGTAAAACATGGTGACTGTAGTTAATTTATTGTGTATCTGAAAGCTGCTAAGAATAGATCTTAAGCATTCTCACCGTAAAAAAGTTATGTGAGGTGATGGATGTGTGTTAATTATTTTGATTGGGTAATCATTCTGCAATATATGTATGTAAAGTCATACACGCATATCAGATTATCACTTTATTTTTGTTTTTTAAATTTCATTTATTGACTTTAGAGAGAGGAAGGGAGAGAGAGAGAGACATTAATTTGGTGTTCTACTTCTTTATGCATTTATTGGCTGCTTTTTGTATGTGCCCTGACCTGAGACTGAACCTGAAACCTTGGTGTATCTGAATGACACTCCAACCAAGTGAGCTACCCAGCCAGGGTCCCCTCGAACTAGCCCTGTAAATATGTTGTATTTGTCAATTCCTCAGTACAGTTGGGGTAAAGGGTCTTTGGAGAGTTACTCCACTCTGTGAACTACATTTTTCCCCATAACTTACTCCTACCATAATTTATTAAGCAGACCCTCAGGGATGGATACTGAGGTCGTTTCAATCTTTTGCTATTACAAACAGAACTGCAGTTAACTGCCTTCTCTGCTCCACATTTTTTACATGTGTAATAAATACTTAGATATGCAACTGTTGCCTCAAAAAACTTGTGTATTGAAAATTTTGTTAAATATCGCTCAATTGCCCTCCATAAACATTAAATCAACTTGTATTAGAGTTAGCAATATAAAAAATGACAAGGTGTCCCCTCAAAAACCACACTGTTCACAACAGAGGTGTATTTGCCAATTCCATGATCGAAATGGAATCTCAAGACAATTTTAATGTCCATTTCACTTACTGTGAATAAGGCTTAATGTCTTTTTTTAAAGATTTTTTTCCTCTTTTAAATATTTTATTTATTTATTTTTAGAGAGAGGGGAAGAGAGGGAGAAAGAGAGAGAGAAACATCAGTGTGTGGCTGCCTCTTACGTGGCCCCCACTGGGAACCTGGCCAGCAACCCAGGCATGTGCTCTGACTGGGAATCGAACTGGCGACCCTTTGGTTCGAGCTGGCGCTCAATCCACCGAGCTCCACCAGCCAGGGCGGCTTAATATCTTTTCATGTTTAGTATCCATTCATTTTTCCTTTTCTATAAATTCTTATTTTTTGGCCCTCTTTTTTAAAAAAATATTTTATTTATTTAGAGAGAGGGGACGGGAATGAGAAAGAGTGGGAGAGAAACATCAGTGTGTGGTTGCCTCTCATGTGTTCCCTACAGGGGACATGGCCTGCAACCTAGGCATGTGCCCTAACTGGGAATCGAACCGGCAACCCCCTGCTTCACAGGCCCATGCTCAATCCACTGAGCTACACCAGCCAGGGTGGCCCTCTTTTAATTGTCACTTATTTTTTCTCACTGAATTTGCATGAGGTTTTAAAAATCTTTTTTTATTTTTTAAAATCTTTTAAAAAAGTCTTGCTAATATTTTAATCTAGATTATATTAAATTTAAAGACAAATTTGGGAAACTGACACCCTTATATATTTTCTCCATCCAAGAACAGAATGTTCCTTTCCATTTGTTCAAGTTTTTTTTATGTAGATAGCATTTAAATATTTCATTCGTACAGATTATGTTCATTATTGTTAAGGTTATTCCTAGGCTTTGTTTGTTTGTTTGTTTTGTTGCTATTGGGTATTTTCTTTCTTTTTAGAAAGCATTTTGGGTATTTTCTTTTTTCTTAAAGATTTTTATTTATTTTCAGTGGCGGGGGGACAGAAACATCAATGTGTGGTTGCCCCTCATGTGCCACCTACTGGGGACCTGGCCTGCAACCTAGGCATGTCCCCTGACTGGGAATTGAACTGGTGACCCTTTGTTTCGAAGTCTGGTGCTCAATCCACCAAGCCACACCAGCTAGGTTGGGTATTTCCTTTGAGTGGATCTTTAACTTACCGTTTGTATCTATCAAGGATATTTACTTCTGCATGTTACACCCCCCCCCACCGTACTAAATTCTATTCTTATTTGTTTTTATTTTTTAAAATATTTTATTTATTTGTTTTTAAAGAGAGGGGAAGGGAGGGAGAATGAGAGGGAGAGAAACATCACTGTGTGGTTGCCTCCTGCACGCCCTGCACTGTGGACCTGGCCCGCAACCCAGGCATGTGCCCCAACTGGGAATCGAACAAGCAACACTTTGGTTTGCAGGCTGGCACTCAGTCCACTGAGCCACACCAGCCAGGGCTTATTTATAACAGTTTTAAAGTTGATTCTTTTGAGTTACTTAGGTAGCAGCTATTATGCAATAAGGATGGTCACATTATTTTAGCTATATAAAAACATATATAATTAGCTAAGTCTTGGAAGAAAACATGAAATGAGGTAACGTGAGGAGCTACAACTTTTAATTATTTATAAGTTAATTAATTAAATAGTCACAGAATTCTTAGCATTTTAAGTACATTCAGGGCTTGGACGCATGGTACTCTAGAAATCAGAAGCATCTTTTGAGTGAAATTGTACCTCCTGCAGGTGATCTGGGGAACTGACAACATGGCAAGTGTCCACATTTTCAAAGAGGGGAGATTTTCATGGAGTTCTGGAAACTAAGAGACTAGGATTATTGATTCTTAGTTACATTATAGAGCAGCTATTAAAGTGATTTATGAGCAGTGAAGAAGAGCAGCAATCTGCCCTGCCTGGTGTAGCTCAGTGGATTGAGTGCAGACCTAAAACCAAATGATCGTGGTTCAATTCCCAGTCAGGGCACATGCGTGGGTTGCAGGCCAGTTCCCAGTAGGGGGCATGTAAGAGGCAACCATACATTGATATTTCTCTCCTTCTCTCCTTCCCATCTCCTCTAAGGATAAATAAATAATTTTTTCATAAAAAAGCAGCAATCCTCAGATGCCTGGTGGTTCGTCACAGTGATTCAGTCTCCCGAAGTGTCAGATCTTCTTGGCCTCGTGGCCTTTTAAGGTGTCTTCTTGGCCTGGGACACTCCTCCCCAGGCTCTGCAGCACGGCTGGCTTCCTCCTGCTCCGGAGGCCCCAGCCTCATGCTGTGTCTTCAAAGAGAGGCTTTCTCTGACCACTCATTTCTCCATCCCAGCATCCCGTTCTTTCCTTCACAACGCTTCCCTCAATTAATTAATAATTAATTTATTTATTTAAAAGATTTTATTTATTTATCCTCAGAGGGGAAGGGAAGGAGAGAGGGAGAGAAATATCAATGTGTGGCTGCCTCTCGTGCATCCCCTGCTGGGCCTTGACTGGGAATTGAACCGCAATCTTTTTGGTTCGCAGGCCTGCACTCAATCCACTGAGCCACACCAGCCAGGGCTCACTTTAAAATGATGTATTATTCACTTTCTTAGTGGCTGTCCACTACGTAAACCACGAAGTCGTGTCTGTTTTGTTCACCAGTGTGCCTCCTATCACATACGCCTGTCCCAGTACCTGACCTTAGTAAGTGAATGACTGATGCTTTCCTGGCCAGTGTTACTGGATTAACAAAATAGAATATCATCTAGACAGTCTATCTTGGTTTCAAGAAAAGCATGTTTTCTGAGAGGTTCTTTGAAAAAGACAGAGAATGGGCTTGAATGTAGGAGCATTTTAGTTGATTGAACAGCCAACAACAGAAGACTTGGTTGATTCTCTAATTAGCTGGTGGGGTGGGTAAGACAGGCCTATATTCTATCTTGCTTGGCCTGCAGGGTGTCCAGTGACTTAGCAACCATCCCCAGGGGGCAGCAGAGAGCAGTTATAAAGACCGCCCCCGCCCCCTGGTGAAAATTTCAATCAATGTTAGGTAACACTTACTGAACACTTACAATGAGGTAGGCCCTGTATTAACACTCCATGTATATTATTTAATATAATAATTAACACAACGACTATAATTAAGAGGTAGATATATTTGCCCCTTTTACAGATGAGAAAGTAAGCTCAGACAAGGACCTTGTTTAAAGTCGTGTCAGCGAGGGTCAGGGCTGGAGAACGAAGAAAAGGAAACAGGTTGAGGAGCATTTCGGGCAGCAGAGCATTAGTTTCCAGTGACCCATCGTGGCCCCTACTCTTCTATTGAGAAACTGAGAGACACTGGATTTCTAGGTTAAAGCTCAACGGAAATGAGGAGGCAGTATGAAGCCTGGGTGAGTAACTAGGGCAGTTTGAAGTTTGAGGGATGAAGAAATAGAGAGGACTGTCAAGTAAGCAAGTCCCCGCCAGATCAAGTTCAAGAGTAAAGCCCAGGCAGGGACGGGGGCTCAGTGGGCATGGGAGTTAAGGGGATACTTGTGCCAGTGGGCTGCAAAAGGGGTGTGGACTGAGCTCTCTGGTTTGAAAAGGCTGTGATTCTGGCAGAGACAGGGAGCAGCACGGACTGGGACAAGCAGCCTTAACAGAGGTCAGATCCAGGAAGATGAGAGGTCTGCTACCTTTGAATTGGAAACCCCAGGGACTGGGAAAAAACAGTTCATCGGGACATGGTAGCTGTCTGAAGGGCTGACAATGATCTGTGACCCAGGGCGAAGAAAATCGGACCCCAGAGGGCAAGGCACAAAGAGGGAGGTTTTGGGCTCTGGCCTGGCAGCTCAAGTGGTTCGAGTGTCAACCTGACACGCCAAGGCTGCAGGTTCGGTCCCTAGTCAGGGCACATACAAGAGGCAACCAATGAATGCACTGATAAGTGGAATGGCAAATCAATGTCTCTCTCTCTAAAAAGAAAAAACATCAATAAAAGGTAGAATTTTTCTAAATACAGAGAAAGGGCTTTCAGAACTCCAGGAATTACAGTGAGCTGGGAACTACCTCATACAACATAGTGGAAACAGGAGATGTGAACAGTCGCTGAAAGGTGTCAGCCTAGAGTGCAGTGAAGGGAGAGGTGGTTGTGGGAATGATGTGCCCAGAAGCAAAAAAAAGGGACAGCAATCGGGGGCAAGGTGAAGCCAGTCTTTGAAAGCTGGAGGGTTGTTTTCTCAGCTGAGGCTCCTAGGAAGACAGACTGGAACTGATGTAAAGGAAGGGGAAACTCAGGGTTTTAGCTGAAGCAAGGAGAGGGTAGAAAAAGACGACGACGACGAGGCAAGAAATAAAGTTTTTGCTCTAACTATAGTGATGGTATACAATTTAAGCCAAGGGTGAAGAGCTGTTTAGCTATGGCCAACCAAAAATCTTAGTGTTTGGTCCTGATCTCCATGACTCCATGGGTTGGGTGTCATCCCACAAACCAAAAGGTCACTGGTTCACTTCCTAGTTAGGGCACATGCCTGGGTTGCAGGCCAGGTCTCTGGTTGGGGGTGTGTAAAGTAACCAAGGTTTTTGCTGCCTCTCTCTTGTTTCCCCTTGCTGTACAAACAAAATCTTTTAAAAAGTCTTAGTGTTTGAAATATTTTCTCTCGGTGATGGGCACACGAACGCCCATCTCTACACAGATGCCCTTGGTCTAGCTAGTATTTAATCCTACTTCGCCTCTGGAAATCTGCTCAGCCCTGTTGACAGGGTCTCTCCAGCACCTGTTAAATCCCGAGGCTTCAGGTTCAAAGAGTGAATTTGCAGCACCCCCCAACCCCCACCAAAAAACATTCCTACAGATGTGCCATGAATGGACTGGTTGCTTAGGAACACACTATTGTACCAATGTCTGGAAGTTGTAAAAATTTTTTTTTGAAGATTTTATTGATTGCTAGAGGGGAAGGGAGAAAGAGAGGGAGAGAAACATGTCAGTTGCCTCTTGCACGCCCCAAACCAGGGGCTGGGTTTCATCAGCTGGGGACTTCTCCTTTTGTGGGATGATACCCAACCCACTGGACCACACCAGTCAGGGCTGGAATTTGTAAAAAAGTTTTAAGTTTTGCTCCCAGGGAAAAGAATCGAGTCCTCTAAGTCCCGATAAAGGAAAAGGGCCCTGTCCCCACCCCCCACCCCAGGCTACAATGTGTGGACCAGACACCATCCTGTTTGAGAAGGCCGTTCGCATGGTGGACTCCCTTCTCCAGTCCTCTGAAAGGAGTGGGTTAGGTCTGGAGGGTAAGTGGGCTCATGGAAGGGAGTTGCCGCCATGATGCCAAGCCTGCCAGGTGTCAAACCACTGAGGGCCACGGGTCTGGAGAGGGCATGACTCCACTACTGCCTGTGTTTGCCCTTTGTGGGCTTATGTGGGCGGGGCTCATCCCCCTCCCACTCATCACAGCCACTTCTGTCCAAAGGACTCTCTCTAGGAAGAGCAGTGAGCACAGGGGGAAGGTGGTTTACAAAGGAACGAGTCCAGTGGGTACAGGGGGAGAAAATGGGTGGGGTGGAAATGTTTGTTTTTTCCTGATGAACATGTTTCTTCCCTTCAACCTTCCAGAGTAGGAATGGGTGGCAGGCATCACCCTCCTCCTTGCTGTCTACCTTCCAAACATCTTCGAAGGTCATGCTACTTGGTTTTCTACCCTTTAGCCTTCATGCTTACAGATGATTTCGGCACTTATTAAACAACTTCTGTGCCAACTCTTCCTATTATTGTGCTGTTTGTAGGAAAGTCCATGATCCCTTGTTAGATTTCAACCTTCTCAACTCCAACTTTCAATTCCTTCAAAAAAAAATTTTTTTTTATGGCAGTTTCACAGGTGAGAAGGTATCATCCTCAAGAGTGGAAACATTGGTGATACCTGAGCTGGCTGGTGTCAACTTCAAGACCCACTGAGACACAAACTGGCAAGACAGCATGGATGTGGGACCCATGAGACTTGGGGGAAGGTTTTGACCTTTGAGCCAAGCTTCCAGGAAACCTGGCTCTGGAGCCAAAAGCACTTTCCTGTAAGCTGCCTCTCTAGGGACACCTGACACTTTTTAACAACTTCCATCCTTTTGAAACACTGTTCCTTTTGGTTCTGTGACAATTATCAACCAGTGTTTATTTTCCATCATTGGTTGTTTCTGTTCAAAGACCCTCCAAGGCATCCTCTTCTCTTTGTGCCTTAAGTGACGGAATTCCCAGAGCACTCTTCTTGTTCCTCTGCTGTTCTCTGCGGAGCTCATCCAAATCTGTGCCTTCAGCAGGCCCTTAAATGTTCAGGATTCGAAATTTCAGGCCTGTATATCACTGGACTGTTTTAAAAAAGTTTCTTGTACGAGCAATATATACACACAGCAGAACAAATTCAAACAGTAAAGATAGATCTAAAAATGCATGCTTCTTCCCTCCCAGGCTCACATTTTTTACGGTTCACTTTTTAATGCCTGGGTAAATGTGCAAAAACGGATTGTTCTGCACCTCCTTTTTTCCCCATTTATACATTGCTCTCTTACAGTTACATCTGTATATTCAGCTGCCATTAGGACACCTCCATCTGGCTGTCCCACAGCCCCCTAAAACTCCTTCTCTTGCTGGTCTCTTTTTTTACAGTCAACACCATAAACATGTTTTTTCTTTAAATTTATTTATTTTTAGAGAGGGAAAGGAGGGAGAAAGAGAGAGAGAGAACATCAACATGTGGTAGCCTCTCACCCACCCTCAACTGGGGACCTGGCTGGGAATCAAACCAGCAACCCTTTGGTTTGCAGGCCTGCGCTCAGTCCACTAAGCCACACCAGCCAGAGTGCAGTTTATTCTTGTGTTATGATGTATTAATAATTACAGTATTTTCCATGCTAACAACTGTAAACCTACTTTTGTCCCACCCTGTACCTTGTGGCTTCCCAGTCACTCTATTTACTTCTATCTGGTTTCCTACCCAGTGATCTCTGAAACAGATTTCTCCAAAATTACTAAATGACTTACTTGTTGCAAAACCCAATGGACACATTTTAGTCGTATCTTACCTGAGCTGTTACATTCAACCCTTTGACCAGCTTCCTTGATATTTGCCACCTGGTTTCCTTCCTTTCTGTCTTTGCTCCTTTTTGGCTTCCTTTTCTCATGTAACCCTGAAGCGCAGGTATTCCTCTTTCTAGGCTACCGTATTCACTTCCAAGGCTTCACCAACCATTTCTGGTCACACGCGCACACCTACCCACCAAACCTTTCTTTTGGGTTCCAAGCCCACAGGATCGCATTCCATTGCCTAATAGATAACCCAGGGCACCCAAAACTCATCTTCCGATCCAAAACAGAAAATGGCACCATTACTCCCCACCTGTTCAAGTTAGAACACTGGGCAATATCCTGCATTTCCTCCCTGTTCCGCACACCCATTTCCGATCTATTTCTCCCATCCCTGGCTCCCTTCTAGCCATCCCTGGGCTGGGTAAGGGCTTCCCAATTGTTCTCCTTGCTTCTAACTTCGTCCCCTCCAGCCCACTGCTGTCCCCAGTGCACCAGTGATCTTTCTAAAATGCAGATTTCTTAGCGATTGTTCTCACCTCTGTTAAGGCTCTTCACAGCCTACCCGTTGCTCTAAGGATAAAACCAACCGATTTACAAGGCTTTGTGTAATCGGGTCCCCCAAACTCACAGACCATTCCCGGCCGACCAGGCCCCAGCCCCAGTTCCGACAGACCAGGGCTTAGCTCGGGCGACGCTTCCTTCAGGACGAGGTGCTCAAACAAACGAACTCTCGGCGAGCAATGCGAGAGGGCCGCCGAGCAGCGCCCGATGCCTCGGACCCAGGGTCCTGGACGTCCGGGTTAACAGGAAGCTCAGGGCAAAGGTCGAGTCCTCCTCGCGAACGTCCCCCCGTCCGCCGCAACCCGACCCGTCCCATTCCGCCCTTATGCGTCACGGCCGCCAGCCCGCCTTTCCGTGGGCCTTCGAATCGACACCGGCAGCTCCGGCGCCACCGATGTTCCCACACTCACGAACGCGACCCTCTGTGCTCCCTTCCGCGGCCTCTCAGCCGCCGGCCGCCCAGAGACGCGCACGCTGCCAGGCTGCCCTAAAGCAAGATGGCCGCCAGCCTCCATTCTGGCCGCCGAAGTGAAGCCAGGCCCTGCCTGCGCCAGGCCGCCGCCGGGCTGCCCTCACCTGGCATGGCTCCTCGGCCCGTGCCCTACTGTGGCCCTGAAGCCGCCACCAGCTGGCCCACGGCGGGCCGGGTTCCGGAGGCGCTACTCAGGACGCAGCTTGTCCCCGCCCCGCCCGCCTCGCTCCGCTCCCCTCCCCCGCCCCACGCCCGCGCCGGCGGCGGCGGCGGCGGCGGCAGGAGCCCGGATGCGGCGCCGGGAGACGGCGGGGGGAGCGGCGCAGATGGATCCAACATGGCGTCGCCGAGCCTGAGCCCGGGGTGAGGCGGCGGGGCGCCCGGAGCGGGGAGGGGGCTCGAGCAGGCGGGGCGGGGCCGGGCGGGGCCGTGAAGGGCTGCGGGCTGGAAAGTGAGGGGCGGCGGCGACGCGCAGCCCGAGGACCCGGGGGAGGGAGGGGACGACGCTGCCAGGGGGGGGAGGGGCGCGGCGAGGGGCGTGCGGGACGGCCGGCGGGGCGGGGGCGTCCGCTGGCCGGGCGGCGGGACGGTGGGCGGCCGGGCGGAGCGGGGCGCCGTCCGGCCGGGCGCGGGGTTGGGGGCGCGGGGCGGGGGCGGAGGGGAGCCGGGGTGCGGAGGGCAGGGCTGTGGCGTGCGGTCGGGCGGAGGCCGGGAGTCCTGCGAGGGGCGTTGGAGACGTGGGCGGCGGAGGGTCCGACTCGCGACGTCTGGGGCAGGGCTTGAAAGTGCTCCTTCGGGGAGGCAGGGGCAGGGCCCGCGGCAGTACTCGGGTGGAATGGGCGAGAGCGGAGGTTTGGGGAGTGGAGAGCCTGCCGGTGTGACGAGGTGACGAGAAAGTTTGGGAGGGGAGGGCAGTGGGCCGGGACGCGGGACCTGGGGCTGCGGGCGGGGAGGGGGCCCCGAGCGGAGTTGCGGGCATCAGTTGCAGCCGGTCCCCGCTGGCAGGCCTTCGCTCGTGCTAACGTGGGAGGGCAGCGGGGCGGTCAGGTGGGCTTGCAGAACCGGACTCGGCTGAGCGTTCGGCTGCGTTTGGTCTCGAGCGCTGCCTGGCTTCCTCTCTCCTGTTTTTCCCGGTTGGGAAAAGAAGGGGAACCGGGAAAGGGCGTCCCGGGAGTGTGGTCGGAGGGAAGGACTTTCCTGGGTGTTAGCGGTGCGGGAACACGGGGAGAGCCGTGCTGGGTCGCCGGAGCCCCGCGTGCCCGAGGGGAGCCTCTGCACGACCGAGAGAGGGACCGGTGCGCCGGGCGGCAGCAGCGGGCTGGCGACACGCCTGCCTTGGTTTCCAGACCTTTCTTCTGCTGTTTGGGTGCTAGGAGGGAGGGGTCAGCACTTATATACAGAAAACGCCCCTGGGGCGCGTCCGAGCGTTGCCGGATGCTGCCCTTCTGGGCATGTTGCTCTCTCTGCTCGGCGAGGAAAAGGGCTGAGACCGAGTTTGGAGCGCAGTTCTGGTCCGATAAGTGATGGGGTGGATGGGAAGTGTCTTTTTTGGCTGTAACAACACCTTCCCCGTTCTCCCTAAAGATGAGAGCCAACGTTAATGTAACAAAATCAGGCGGGTCTCATAAGGAACTGAGGGTTCAGCTGAGAAGGTGTCAGAGGATAATTGGTTTCCCACAAGTTGTTGAATTTGGGACTTTTCTTGCCCTGAGCCTGGGAATTTTTGGAGTCGTTTTTGTGTGTAGACTGACTAGCGGAGAGGCGGTGAAGCCTGGTGACTTGGCTGGGGGTGAGGTCTCTGGTGAAGCGCGGAGGAGGGTCATCTCCCTCAGGAGGGATCTAGGCTTGTCTGTATTTTTGCCACCAAGATTGACTAACTCTTTGGGCCTTTGAGGTTTCAAAGTAAAGCTTGAAAATTGACTCTTTTCCCTATTATTTGTTTTTGTTTTGCTGCTGGCTTCTGGTCTGCTAGGAAGAGACCTGGAAAATTAACTTTCTGGCAGAGGTAAGTCTGGAACTTTTTTATCGTTTTCAAATAATGCAAAGGATTGGAAATGGCATGAGCAATGTGTTGGGGTTGAGCCCGGCAGTGGGATGGATGGCGGGTAAAAGGACCTCTCTCACCTGGCCAGACCGAGTGGTAGGTCTGTTGCGATAACTGGATGTGGGTGTGAGGGAAGCAGAGCGGAAATTAGGGTAAGCTCTCCACTCCCTTTCGTTGTTGTCTCGTCTTCTCCGTCAGCTGGAGAGAGCCTTTTTTTAACACACGGAACATTGCCCTTAGCTACAGTGTCCACTAAACGCTGCCCTGGAAGGTTGGGAACTCTGTCTCCTAGTTGTTCAGAGCACCACTTTTTTAGTTCTTCCACTTAACATTGCTCCCTAAGGGCTTCTGAGAGAGTCAGATACCTGTGGTTCTGTGGAAATACAGATACCGTCCCTGGTCGGGATGAGCCTGACTTTGCTGGAAAGCAGAAACCTACGCATGACCAGTCGAGGGGAAATCTGGTGGACACAGACTGTCTGCAGGTCTTGGCTGGCTGGGACCTCCCTAGAGAGAAGACACGAACTGCAGCTCTAAGAAATGGAACCGCTCATCAGAGCAAAGGATTATTTGGGGGAGACTGAAGTGGGAACGCGTATTTTAGGTTCTCACATGGACTCAGACCTGCCGGGGGGGGGCGGTCAGAACTCGTGTTGACCGGAGTGTGTGTCTCGTGGTGTCGGTCATCATTGCAGGCCCTGCGACGCTGGAGTTCCTGCTCACCTGCTGCTGGGAAGGGGTGTGTTCCCCTCGCCGCTCCGGCAGCTGCATCTAGGTTCTCTGTGTGATTTAACCTGAGTTCCCTTGCTTCGTTGCCACAGAAAGCTGAGTGTATTTTGGTTTAAGAGGAAGTTGGCCGTGTTCTTTTAATGCTGAAGTTAGATAGGTTCGTGGAACCCCGACCTGGGTTGCTGAGTGAGTGAACTCACCATCTGAGGTGATAATTAAGTGGCGAGGGCTGCCTGTTATCTAGCCTCCTGACTTGTCTCCCAAGGACGTGGCCTTGGGAGACATAGGCCTCTCCTTCCTTTTGCTTCATTGAATAGGTCTGATGGGCACCCTGACAAGGAAGGGGCGGCTGCTGGCCTAGCGGGTTAAGCGTAGGACCCCTTGTGCCTGTGTGTCTTGCACAGGGTGGCACATTCTCTTATCCTCGGTCCAGGCTGAACTAGGTCAGGTGAGACCTCCCGAGATGGGGCCAAGGGCGAGTAGCGCTACCACCTGCCGTGCACCTGAATGGCAACAGCAGGTGCTGGAGACCGAGGTTAGAGTGGGATGGAGCGCTCGGGTGCCGGTCGGGCTTGAGAGTCGGACGAGTCTGTGCCTGACCGGCTTCTCTTCTGGAGTCGGGTGTGCTCGGGTCCCAGCGACCGAGCCAGCGTTCTTTTCCAGACCTGTGGCGCGGAGCGGCACGCTGTCTCTCTTCCCTCAGACCCTTCATCCTGCCCCGTGGAGAGGAGGGTTTCTCGTTCTCAGAACTGTCGACATTTTGGACCGGACAGTCCTTTTTGGTGGGCGACTGTGCTGCACGTTGTAGGTGCTCAGCGGCCCCCGTGACCTCTGCTCACTGCTTGCCGTTAACTCCCTTCTTCACCCATCCAAGGACAGTCTAAAATGTGTGCACGCATGGCCCAATGCCCCTCGAAGGCTAAGTTGCCCCTGGTGTAGAAACACTGACCTCGAAGCTCGGATCACTTCAGGCACCATCGGTGATCTGGCCTGGGAACCTGGAACTTAAAAGTGGCTGTCTTTTCCCTCAAGTGTAGGGAGTTAACCCTTGGAGGATTGAGGCCTGTCACAGAGTTGTATCCGTTGCTGAGTAATTAGAGTGATTAGGACTGCAGTGCTTCCCTGTGTTCTGCCTCATTTCCAGTGACCTGTTACGTGGGGCTGTGTTTCCTCATTTCCTGGGGTTTACAGTCCGGACACTTTGAATTGGAGAGGGCTGCAGCAGCTTGGCCGTCTTACTGGCTGAATGTGAAACCTGCCCATCTGCTTTTTGGGGAGCCTCAGTCAACAGGTGGCCAGAGGGAACAGGTGGGATGGGGGACAAGGAGAAGTCACCGCGGTTCTGAGGAGGCCCGCTTCTCCTGGGTGGCCCGCTCTAAGCCAGGAGCTATCTGTTCTAGTCCCCTGCGTTCACACCCAGAGACTGCGTCAGGGCAAACAGGAGGGAGAGACGAGGAAACCCAGTCTAGACTTGAACAGCTGTTTCCCCAGCTGTTTCCCCTGCGGTGGCTGGGGCATCTCCTGATAGACATGGGCTGTGTTTCCTGTCCACACACCAGAACCCATGGCATGGGGCTCAGCGATGCAGGGGTGGACCTCTCTGTTCTCAAGTGTGTTGAGTTTCCGTGCTTCGGGTCATTGGGGCAGAGAGGACCAGGCTCCGCTGGCTCCTGGCTATTCTGAGGTAGCTTCTTCTACTCTTTCTCTTAACCTAGATTCAGTTTCTTGGTGTTTGAAGTGGACGGACCCTCTGTCTCGTGTTGAGTGCGGTGCTGTGGGCTGGGCAGCACTGCGGCCGTCGGGAGGCTGCAGCTGGCCAGAGCATGTGCGTGGTAACCAAGTTGCATGCGTCTGTTTTTTATGAGGTCCTCTCAGTCTTGGACTTATTTGAGTGCACTTCTTAATGGGTGTTGCATGTGATGATCTCGTGGAGATAGTGCAGCCTGGGTGCCAGGCCCTGTCCATTGCGAGGCGTCCAGCCCCTCTCCGTGTGCAGGTCGCTGCAGCGCGCTCGGGCAGGTGGGGCGCCGGCAGTAAGCAGTGCTCCGTGGGAGCACAGGAGAGGACCCCTTACCCCAGCCCAAGCTGACTCTTAAAGGACCAGGAGGAGTTGGCCTCTGGAAAAGTGTCATGGCGGGGGCACGGGGTCGGAAGGAAGAGGGGCATTCAGGCAAAAATAGCCTTTGGATGGCACAGAGAAGTGAATCGGGTGATGTATGTGAACTATTAACAAACTGCTAAAATGTTACAGAACGAAAAGTGGGTTATGAGGTTGGAAAGGTAGGCAGGGCCAGGTCTGGGAAGGTTTGGTGTGTTGTGTGAAGAGTTCGGGGTGTTCTTGTAGGTAAGGAAGGGGGTGAAGATAGGTCTTAAGCAGAAAGTGGTGTGGTCTCTTGTGCACTTCAGATAGTTCACCTGGGTGTGGCGGTGGGTTTAGGGGACTTAAGACCGATGGGAAACGGAGCCCGTGAAGGGGCTGTCGGCCAGAGTCCAGGCACCAGATTGTCGGGGCCTGAACCAGGGCAGGGGCCATGCAGGTGGGACGGTGAGGCGGGTCTCAGCAGCATCGCTGGGGTGTCTGATGAGTGGGCAACTGGAGGTCATGGTCAGAGGGGCGGTGAGCGGGGCTGGACCTGGGGGGGTGGTTGTTGCCTGGGTCCTCAACGTCACCTGGGGTGATGGAGGAACTTTGTGACTCAAATGCCAGGTCATAAAATGAACGTGGGGCCGTGATCTGCCCGTGACAAAGGGGTTGGTAGATGACAGACAAGAGGGAAAGTTAGAAGGCAGCCCGTCCAAATGGCATCTGAGCGTCCAGGAGTACGAGGAGAGCAGGAGCATCACAAGAACGCTCAACACAGGAGCTTGGTGGCCCTGGGCGGACAGTGAGCTCAGTGGGTTAGAATGTCATTCTTGTGCGCCGAGGTCGCAGGTTTGATTCCCATCAGCACACATACGAGCATCAACCAATGAATGCATCAATAAATGGAACAGCAAATCGGTGTTTCTCTCTCTCTAAAATCAATTGTAAGCTTTAAAAAACACATAGGAGCCCTGGCTTGTGTGGCTCGGGGGATTGAGCTCCCGCCTGCGAACCACAGGGTCTCCAGTTCTGTTCCCTGTTAGGAGGCATGCCTGGGTTGCAGGCCAGGTCCCCAGTAGGGGGCACGCAAGAGGCAACCACACAGTGATGTTTCTCTCTCTTTCTCCCTCTCTTCCCCTCTAAAAATAAATAGAATCTTTTTTAAAAAATGGGAAAAAACCATAGGAGGTTCATGATGTTTCTGGATTTAAATTCATAAGTTTTGGTGTATGTTACTGACTGAGTAGCCTTCTGAGCATTACGTGTCTGGACTTGGTTGGATTGGAGAAATCTAAAGATAGGTTTATGGAAGGATGAGTCCGGGCTACAGAGGTCAAGGATGCTTATTTCTGGGAAATCCCTTTCAGGACAGTTTGTGTGAGATTCGCAAAGTGATTTCACGTGTGTTTCTTCATCGGCTCCTTACCAGGTCTGAGCAGCGGTCTCCTCCCTGCCTGCCTGGTAGATCGGCCGTGAGACTGGCTTAAGGCCACACGGCCACGGCTTGTTGGTGGTGCAGACAGAACGGAGGCTGGTTCTCACTCCAGAGATCTTTAGTCGCCTCCTCTCAGCCCCCGCTTCACCTGCAGCAGCTCCCTGTTAAAGGGTGAACTCCACTTCTGCTAAGTTGTGCCTACACTTAAGTAGTGAACTGGTTGCCGGGGAGCACGAGGGACCAAGGGCACTGTGTTGGAGGCGGGGGACACTCAGGGTGACATCTAATAGCAACGCCTGCTGAACGTGTGGCACTAACACCCCACACTGCGCCCTCACCTAGGAGGGGTGACTCCAGCTCCCCAGTGGCGTCTGGGACTCAGGGCACCATCTGTCGTTGCAGGCAGAGCTCTAGGCCTTAGTTTTTAACACACACTGACTCGGCGCTGCCCTGTGCCAGGCGTGGCGTTAGCACTGGCAGCGCAGGAGGGGACGAGGCCAGTTCTCGCCACCGATGAACTCACAGGCTCTTTTGTCCTCACAGTGCAGTGGGGCTTGCACGTGCTGAGCAGGGATTCCGGAAAGCATCGCGCACCTGAGCCCCCAGCATGGCGGGCCTGAAGCGCCGGGCAAGCCAGGTGTGGCCGGAAGAGCAGGGCGAGCAGGAGCACGGGCTGTACAGCCTGCACCGCATGTTCGACATCGTGGGCACCCACCTGACGCACAGAGACGTGCGTGTTCTGTCCTTCCTTTTTGTGGACGTCATTGACGACCATGAGCGGGGCCTCATCCGCAACGGACGTGACTTCTTACTGGCCCTGGAGCGCCAGGGCCGCTGCGACGAGAGTAACTTCCGCCAGGTGCTGCAGCTTCTGCGCATCATCACTCGCCATGACCTGCTGCCCTACGTCACCCTCAAGAGGAGGCGGGCTGGTGAGTGGCAGGGGCTGGGGGTGCGGCCCGGGGAGGAGTGCTTTGGGAGGATTGGACCAGGAGAAGGGAGGGCTGTGGCTTCCGTATTGACTCCCTCTTCCCCTGCAGTCTGCCCCGACCTTGTAGACAAGTATCTGGAGGAGACATCGATTCGCTATGTGACCCCCAGAGCCCTCAGCGATCCAGAGCCAAGGCCTCCCCAGTCCCCTAAAACAGGTGAGAGGGTAGTAACTCCCCCAACTCCATTGTCAAGAAAGGGCACACGGGCCATGACCAGCGTGGCCTCGCTGGGGCGGGCGTCGTCCTGCTGAACAAGGTTCGATTTCCAGGCGAGGTGCCTGCCTGGGTTGCATGCCAGGCCCCTGGTTGAGGGATGCAGGAGAGGCAACCCAACTGATGGATGTGTCTCTCCCTCCCTTTCTCCCTTCCTTCCCCCCTCTCTGAAAATAAATAAAATCTTTAAAGAAAAAAGAAAGAGAGAGAACATGGAACTCATCATATTCCCAGCTTAAAATGAAAGGACACTGCCCCCCCTCCATAGCCCCATAAAAGTCAGGTGAGGTGCTGTTGCGTCCCCTGGGTCCTGTGATGGTTGCCACGTCGTGTCCTAGGTCACATTGTGCACCCTGCATTTCCTGCCAAGTCTAAGTGATCCCTTCCTCATTCTAAGAGAAGTGTTTGAGCTTCTGCATTTACCCCCGTCTTCTCCCTTTCCCCCTGCCAGTGCCTCCCCACTACCCTGTGGTGTGCTGCCCCACTTCGGGCCCTCAGATGTGCAGCAAGAGGCCAGCTCGAGGGAGAGCCACACTTGGGAGCCAGCGAAAACGCCGGAAGTCAGTGACCCCGGACCCCAAGGAGAAGCAGACATGTGGTGAGAAGTCCATGGGCCCCAGAGGCACGCTGTCCATGGCAGGCTCCCTCTGAGTGCTGGTGCAGAGTGCGGCTGAGTTTTTAGTTGATACCGGGTTACGGGCGCCAGCACGGCATCCTCGCTGTAGCACCACCCAGGTCGCCCTGTGTGCCGGAGGGTGCGGGTGTCCTGTGCCTGTCGACCAGGGAGACGTCTCCCAGAGGCAAGATACTGCTTGAGTGGCAGGATGACAGGGCCTGGGCACCACCCGCTCCGCTCTAAACCACCTGCGTTCGGGCTGGTGCAGGGGCACCTGGAGAAGGGGGGGCTGTCCAGCGCTCCAGCTTCCCGGCTGTGCGGCTTTGCGAACCTTCCTTGAAAACTCATCCCTCGGCCATCTCTCACGCATCCCTTCCCTTCCATGCAGACATCAGGCTGCGGGTTCGGGCCGAGTACTGCCAGCACGAGACCGCTCTGCAGGGCAACGTCTTCTCCAACAAGCAGGACCCGCTTGAGCGCCAGTTTGAGCGCTTCAGCCAGGCCAACACCATCCTCAAGTCCCGGGACCTGGGCTCCATCATCTGCGACATCAAGTTTTCTGAGCTCACCTACCTCGACGCATTCTGGCGCGACTATATCAACGGCTCGTTACTGGAGGCGCTTAAAGGCGTCTTCATCACAGACTCCCTCAAGCAGGCAGTGGGCCACGAAGCCATCAAGCTGCTGGTGAACGTGGACGAGGAGGACTACGAGCTGGGCCGACAGAAACTCCTGAGGAACTTGATGCTGCAGGCCTTGCCCTGACCTCCCCCTCACAGGACTCCTGCTGGCACTCACCTCTGGAGCGCACATACTGTCTGGGTTTGTTCTCGCCCCTTCCAACCAATCACACCCCTGCCTTTTTTTTTCTTTCTTTTTTTTTTTTTAAGAAAAAGACAAAGGAAAATGGAAGTGGTGTTCCCCACCCCTCCCTGCACCCATGTGCCTGGGCTTCCCGTGTCCCTTCCCACTCAGCCTGACGTGTCTGCAGCCACCTCGCCCCGGGCCCTGAGACAGGTGTGCAGGGAGAAGCCAAGTCTGTAGGACAGTGTGTGCAAGGGTTCGGAGCGAATGCTACGTCCGGGGCCCTGAGGGGCTCTCACATGTCCGTCTGACACACTAAAGGGCTGTGAGTAAGGAAGCTGTGTTGTGTGGAAGGTGAGACTCTGAAGTGTATTTTGGAAATTAATCACCATCCTCTCCCAAATTACAGTTTTTTAAAAAGAAGCTGTGGCCCTTCCCACTCTCTCCTGGCCTCTGGTGCTGCTCCTCTGCCTCGTTCCCTCCCTTCCCGGGCACGGCCCCCCCTCTGCCCGCGGCCTGACTCTCTGCACAGAGGATGGGTGTGCTGGATCAGCTCGGTCAGCCTCCCAGCTTGGCGTGTGTGCGCACGCTGCGGGTGGGGGGGTGCTGAGGCACAAACACTCCCCCTGAAAAGGGGAGGGGGGGCATGACACTTGCTTTCCCTGAGCCAGTGAAAATAAATGAGGTGCCCTGCAGCCCTTCCCCCGGCTTGCTTCTGGCTCGGGCAGAGGGCGTCACAGGGGAGAGTGAAGTGGTCCGGCATCGGCCCTTCCCCGTCCTTCCCCGTCCACATGCACTGAGTGTCGCACTTTCATCTGGGTAGGAGGCGTGTTGGATGGGCCAGTGGCCTAGAATGGGGCCAAGTCCAGCGGGCACACCACCATCTCCTCCTTCAGCTCCCAAAGGAGGTGTCCAGACACAGACTTTATGATGATTATATTTTTTTCAATGCTAGTGCTGCTCAGCCCTCAGCATAATTTCAGTTTTCATGAATAAACAGTGACTGTATAAAACTCCACCTTTTTGAAACTAAAATCTGAGCTTAGGTGACTTCCTACTTTCTCAAGAAGCTGAGCCTGTGCTCCTTCAGAAGGGCCACGGTTCTCCCAGGGAGGGGAGGTGCGCCCACGTCCCACCTGCACAGCATAGCAGCGCCAGCTCACAGTGGGCGACCCAGGTTGCCATAGAGGTCAGGCCTGCGGTGCTGGAACACAGGCAGGTGTTGGCGCAGCTGTCGCAGGTAACCAAGGTCGATTCGGGCAAGGCAGAGGCCTGGTCCCTCAGAGCAGCGGGCCACCACCGTTCCCCAGGGGTCCACCACCATGCTGTGGCCATAACTCGCTCTCTTCTCATGATGGCGTCCACACTGAGCTGCTGCCACGACATAGCACTGGGTTTCGATAGCACGGGCCCGTAGCAGCACCTGGGGAGACATGGGGCAGCTATGACAACCTACCCTTCGTGACCGTGCTGTAGTTGCCGAGGACTGACTGACGACGCTGACTACTCCTGAGCACACGAGAGTGAGGCCACGATCTAGGAATGAGTTTTCCAACTAGGTGGGAAGGCAGTGGAAATCTAACCTGTAGGGCCAAGGAAGAGGGTGAGGATGAGAGGAGGCCTGAGTGTCCTGATGAGGTGCTCTTACCTCCCAGTGGGCCGGACCTGTTACAGATCCGAAAGCTGAGGGGTAGGTAAGTATTTCTGCTCCAGCCTGAGCCAGCGCCAGAGAGAGTTCAGGGAACCGCATGTCATAGCAGATAGCCAGACCAACCTGGAACAAAAGAACTGTACTGTTTGCCACAGCATCTAGCCACACCCCCTACCCTGCTCCTTAGGACGTTCGATGTGTGACCACATCTCGGTGCTTGGTCCTGCCCCTCTGGTTCCTCTTCCTCCCCTCGCTGCTCTCACCTTGCCCGCTGGTGTCCTGACAGGCGGCTCGAGACTGGGCCCAGGCATGGTGGAGTTGCTTTCGCGCATTGGCCCCTGCCCTGGAATCTCTACGTCACACAAGTGTGTCTTCCTGTAAGTGGCCACTACTGACCCTGCAGGAGGAAGGAGAAGGAATGTCTGGTGCTGGTGTTCGAGAAGCCCAATTTAGCTCCTCTGCTCCCAGGGAGGAGCCCTTAGCCAAGGAAATAGAGTTAAGGAAACAATTCTGGAGAGTCTTGGTCTAGGTAGAAGAGCTTGGCAAGAGGCAAACGAAAGAGTTCTGAAGTCTCACCCTCGCTGTTCAGAAGCACATGGCAATTGTAGATTTTCTGAGTCTGCTCCCAGTCGTGGCCGCGCTCGTGGAAACCACCCAAGGACAGCCAGAGTCCACATTCCCTGGGGGGAGTGGACACTGGCACTCTTCCCAAAGCTCCACCCTCACACCTGGCAATCCAGACACTCCCCAACAAAGAAGACTTCTCCCTCCCCCTTTTCCTGATACCTGGCAAGCTGGGTATAGTTTCCCAAAAGCGTCCCTCCCAGTGGCTCAGACAGGTGTAGAGTCTCCGCAGGGTCCCGTGCAATGAAGTCAAATGCCTCCGGCAGGAAAGCCAGGCAAGCGCCCAGTCTGGCAGCCTCTCGAACCAGCTCAGCACAGGCTTTAAAGTTCTGCTGCTTGTCTGGTGTGGATGTGACCTGGCATACAGCCACCAGGGGCATTTCCCAGGAGGAAGAGGAGCTAGCCATGGCTCTGGGCCTGTGAATGGTGCAGGTGGGACTCAGGTTTCCCAGCATGGGGAAACCCAAGTTCAATGGCAAGGGCCTCAAGCGGGGAGGCAGGAAAGCTGGGCTTCCCTTTGGTTCTGTTCTCACACGCATGATGAGCTACCCATCAAATGTCAGGAGGATGGTAGGTACCCCACTGTTTCCCATCCCCATTCATTTCGTATTTATTGAGCATGTACTAGGTGCCAGGCACTGAGGATACAAAACATGTTACCTGCACTGAGCACAGAGTACTGAGCGTTGAGGTATCCGCAGTCCGGGCCACAGAAGGGACAGGAGGTAGTGAGGAGGCCTGACCGGGAAGTTGAGCCTGAGGAAGGCAAGAGATGAGGCTCAACCCCTCCCTCACCCAACACTGCCACAGAGTTCGCTGACTTCTCGCTTCACACCGTGAGGCTGAATTGGGGCCCTGCTGGTAAAGAACCCGCCCCCAACAATCTTCTGAACACACTGTAAGTAATTATGGGCTACAGGAAGAGATGATGAGGTGGGAAGACAGAAGACACCTGTACTTCCAGCGACCTCGCATTGACCTGAAGCCCTGTCCTCTTGCCAAGCGCTTGCAGCCCAAAAGGCACCTCCCAGCGACTTCCCCGGCCCCCTCTCTCCTCTGGACCGTGCACCTGCACAGCTGGATCGTTTACCCAGGATCTCTGCAGTACCCTGACCCCACCGCCGATCGCGCCCCGCGCCCCTCTCTGCTCAGCCCGCCCTCCCCCGGCGTGGTGTCTCCATCGCAAAGCTGAAGGCACCGCTGGTGAGAATCACCACGCCCGCGGCTCAGGAAGCAGGTCCTACATGTAGACACAGCCAACACCATCCGACGTGGGGAGCATACAAGAGGCGGACGGGGTGGGCGGGGGGAGTTCCGAGCGAGAAGGCGGAGCCCCGATTCCGGAAGTGACCTAAGCGCCGCGCCGCGCGCCGGAAGCCCCGCAGGCGGCGAAGATGGCGGAGAGCAGCGGTCGCGCCGGCAAGAGCAGCGGGAGCGGCGCGGGGAAGGGGGCGGTGTCGGCCGAGCAGGTGAGCTGCGGAGAGGGCGCCAGAGGGCAGCCCGCTGGGTCCAGAGAGGGCGCCCGCAGCTGCCGCAGGTTTTCTCTCCAGGCCCGCGTTCGCGTGGGCACCGGGGCGGGCAGGGTCCTGGAGAAGCCCGCGGGGCCCCGAGGGCCGGGAAAGCCACGCCCCTCAGGTGCTGGGAGAGCCCCCCTCCCGGAAGGGAGCCCCGAGATGCAAGGTCTGGAAGGATGCCCAGGTCTGATCCACGCTCTCCCTACTTCTCCGCACCCCGGGACAGGCTGTGGCTGGGCACGTCCCCTCGTAAGGAAACCCAGGAGATTAGTCTGGGACTGGCCGTGGAGTCGGCTACCTGACCCTGAAAGTAAGTGGACAGTCGCAGTCACTGCAGAGCCACGTGACGCACACACTGGATCAGTCCTGCGTTTCGTACTATTTTGATTCGGGAATCATTAGATTGAATTTCTTTAGAGATCAAAAACCCTTTTCTAATCCGAGTTTGCATTTCCCTCCACTGCCTAACATCGGGAAACATTTTGTAAATTAATCAGAAAGCCCTTTGTGCTTGGGCACCATGGTTTGCTAACCTTGGCTAGTAGTGTTTAACAGAGATGAAAATAAATCTACATAAGAGAAAGGAAAACATAGTTAAACAATAGCTCTTTTAATTATAGATTATTTTACCAGTTATTTGTTGAACAATCACTCAGACAAAGGTATTTGCATGAGGATTTTTAAAACTGTCCCTTCCTTGCCATCAAAGAGTTCTGGTCTGTTTGGGGAAAATAAGTTATACAAAATGGTAACACGAAGCAGAAGTGGTATAAAGTGCTACAGGATTTTGAGGAGGGAGGAAGAGACTTTCAGACTGGGAGAAAAAGGGAAGGGAGAGGAACCTAATGATTTTTGAGGTTCCGCCATGTGCCAGACAATCTGCTGGGTACTGGGGGAAAAAAGAATGAAGTAGACCTTGTTGTGATGTTAGCTCACAGACTCCTTTGAGAAAAGACAAACCAAGCCATAAGATTGACAGCGCCCCACACAGGCCTTTATTCGTGGCAGGTAGTGGAGGGACCCCTGGTGAGCATGAGGTTATGGGGCGGGAGGAGGTGGGAAAGGGAAGCTGTGTAAGGGAAGGGGGCTGTGACCGTAAGCAGTGCACTGGGGTCACACTCACGTGTGCGTGAATCACGTTTCTATTATTCGCTGTCTGCGACCACCCAGGAGTCACACTGCTTTTGCCCTTTCCCTCCTGTAAAGACTTAACGGTCCCTGGCTCATCACTGTGTTGCGATTACGAGGCAAGGCAGTGCATGCAGAGTCTCTGCCCAGTGGCCAGAATGCAGTGTGTGTGTTTAATAAATGCTGGTTATTTTGTTCCCCAGAAAAGCTCCTTCGGTGCAGTTCTGAAGGGTGAGAGAAGTCAGTCAAGCAAAGAAGGAAGTGGAAGGTTTTCTAGGTGGAGGGCACAGTGTGTCTGAAGGCACTTGGGCATGAAACTGCCCAATGTGTGTGGGATGCAGGTGGACTTAAGTTTTGGAATGAACTGCAAGACTTGGATGTGAAGAAAAAGGGATAAAAGGAATCTAGGATGCTTTTCAGGCATCTGTCTTTGGTGGATGCTGGTGCCATCGGGACTGTAGGAAGATGAACAAGTTTGTAGGGAGAAAATAAGGTTATTGTAGGATTTTAAGTTTGGGTTTCCTGTGGGACATCCAGGTAGAGACGTCTAGTAAGTGGTTAGATGTATAAATCTTGAGTTACAGGAAGAAATCTGAGTTGGAGCTATAGGTTAGAGAATTCTGAGCTTGTAGATGGTAGACAAAGCCTGGTTGTGGGTGGTTGTGGGTTCTGGACAAACCCATGTAGGGTTTGTTCAGAAAGTGGGAAAAGAAGCAAATGGTTGTGGAGAAAGAGGATCCCTCAGAAGAGACTGAGGAATTGTGATAATTGAGTTTTGAGGCTGTAGAGCTCACTGGGTGAAAAATGCCAGATTTATGGTTGCTGCAAATTTGAGCCACAGCGAGATGGAAGCAGTAACACATTGTGCTGGGCACTGGACTTGTGTATCTTCTGTCACTTAATTACTGCCATTTGAAGTAGGGTGTAGTGTCCTTTGATGAATAATGACAGTTGAGTTTCAGAGGTTTCGGTTAACTTACCCAAAGTGCCTGGAAAAGCAAGGCTTTCCATTGAGGGACTCAACAGTCAGACCTGTTTTTTTTTTTTTCCCACTTACACCATGATCACATCAGAGAGAGGGGAGCTGAGCTTGAGGACTGGGTGTATTTGAATGGGGGGCAGTGGATCTAGGGTGAGAAGGGGAGGGCCAGGAATGCCTAGATGGACATGAAGTACTGTGACTGTTTAAACCATCAGGTGTGTGTTAGAAAGAGGTCCTGCAAGTAAATTGAATCTTTGCATTGCAAAGATTTTGGGACTTCTTAATTTTTTTTTTAAATCCTCACCAGAGGACATGCTTACTGATTTCAGAGATAGGAGAAGGGGGGGAGAGAGAGTGGGAGAGAAACATCGATCGGTTGTCTCTCGCACGTGCCCTGACTGGGGATGGAACCTGCATCCCAGACTTGTGCCCTTATTGGGAGTCACCTGTGTGTGACCTTTCGGTTTACGGGACTTTGTTCCAACTGAGCCACTCCCACCAGGGCAAATTTGGGACGTTTGATGTAAATAGTGGGGGAGTCATAGAAGGATACGTTACACTGTTGATTTGTTTTCTGTTACAATTTAAAATATGTGCATTGTGGAAAATGTAGAAAACTCGGAAAGGAACAAAATGAGAAATGAATTACCTATAATCTTGCTCTCGAGAGAGAACTATTCTTATGTTTTGGGATATATTTGAGAGTATACAGACCCTTAATGGATTTGTATGTGTGTAGATGAAAGGGGTGGAAATGTATGTTTCACATATTTATGTATTGTATAAAATTAGTATTATACAATATCTACTGTTTTGTAATCTGCTTTTCAAGCCTAGTAACATATCATGAACATTTTTGTGTGTCATCAAGTGTTAGGACAGTTAAAGTGACACTAGTGTATGGGAGGATGTGGAGAGTCCAGAAACAGGGAGACCACTTGGAAGGTTGTGGCAGTGGTCGAGACGGGAAGTAGTGAGGCCCTAACCAGGGCCTGGCAGTGAGCCTGAGGCAGGTGCAGTGGATTCAGCAATTGACCGGAAGGGGTGTGTTCCAAGTGGAAGCAGGGTTTTCTACCTGGAGGGCTAGAGTGGTGTCTTTAGCAGAAGCAGGGAGACAGGGAGAGGAACTGTTTAAAATGGGGTAGAGGAAGGATCAGCTCAGCTCGGAATGACCTGAGTTTAAGGTATCCACAGGGCACTTAGGCGAGATGTTCTATGACAATAGCAGCTGCTGGGTTATTGATGCTCTGCTATATGCCGAACAGATTGGAGGAGGTCAGCAGGGACCAGGTCTTCACAGGACTTCTTTCTGCCGTGTGCAGTTTGGGTTTTATCCTGGTGTGAGCGGTGGGAGCTATTGAAGGTCTGGGTGTAGGAGTAACGTGGTGAGATTTAAATTCTAGGTCAGTCGTGCTGCAGTGTGGGCAGTGGGTTGAGAGGCGCGCCTGGAGGCAGTGCAGACCTGGGGCGGGGTGGCAGGGGGACAGCAGGGACCTGTGGGAGGGAACATGGACGAAAGTGCACGGATCGTGAGTATTTGGCAGGTGTGGCTTAAGAGATCCAGCGGGTGTGGATAGTCTGGGTTAAGATCCCTTCCTGCTCTAAAAATCATTAAGTTGAAAGTAACATGCACTGTTAGGCCTCTGGGGAAACACATACAACATAACATTGCTGGTGGCACCGCAGACTCATCTGTCCGTCCTGAGGGAGCCCCACAGCAGTGTGCACGGAGGCTGCAGTCATGTTGCCAGTTGTCTTTCATTGATTGTGCTGTTACAGTTGTCCTGGTTTTCCCCCTTTGCCCCCCCCCCACTCAGCACCCTCACCCCCTCAGGCAGTGGCCCCGCCGTTGTTCATGTCCACAGGTAGGGTGTGTCAGTTCTTTGGCTGCTCCATTTCATGTTCTGTACTTCACATCCCCATGGTTATTCTGTAACTACCTCTTTGTACTTCCTTTTTTTTAAAGGTTCCTTCATTTATTTACTTAGATTGTATTTATTTACCTTTAGAGAGAGGGGAAGGGAGGGAGAAAGAGAGGGAGAGAAACATCAGTGTGTGGTTGCCTCTCACGCCCCCCGCACTGGGGACCTGGTCCGCAACCCAGGCATGTGCCCTGACTGGGAATCAAACCAGTGACCTTTGGTTTGCAGGCTGGCACTCTGTCCACTGAGCCACACCAGCCAGGGCCCTATCTGTACTGCGTAATCCCTCACCTCACCCATTCCCCCACACCCTCCTCCCATGTGGCAGCCATCAAAATGCTCTCCACATCCATGATTCTGTCTCTGTTCTTGTTTGCTTAGTTTTTTTTTGTTGTTGAGTTGTTGATAGGTATGTATTTATTTCCATTTTATTGTTCATAGTCTTGATCTTCCTTAAATAAGTCCTTTTAATATTTGATATAATAATGGTTTGGTGATGATGAACTCCTTTAAAATTTTCTTGTCTGGGAAGCTCTTTTTCTGCCCTTTGATGCTAAATGACAGCTTTGCTGGGTAGAGCAGTCTTGGATGTAGGTCCCTTTCTTTTCATGACTTTGAATACTTCTTGCCAACCCCTTCTAGCCTGCAAAGTTTCTTTTGAGAAATCAGCTGACAGTCTTATGGAAACTGCCCTGCAGATAACTATCTGCTTTTCTCCTCCTGCTTTTAAGATTTTCTCTTTATCTTTAACCTTTGGCATTTTCACTATGATGTGTCTTGGAGTGGGCCTCTCTGCATCCATCTTGTTTGGGGCTCCCTGTGCTTCCTGGACTTGCATGTCTATTTCCTTCACCAAATTAGGGAAGTCTTCTTTCATTATTTTTTCAAATAGATATCCAATTTTTTGCTGTTTCTCTTTACCTTCTGGCCCACCTATGATGTGAATGTTGGACCTCTTGAAGTTGTCCGAGAGGCTGCTTACACTATCCTCATTTTCTGGGATTCTTTTTTTCTTGTTTCGATTGGTTGTTTTTTGCTTTCTAATGTTATATATCATTGATTTGATCCTCAGCTTCATATACTCTACTGTTGTTTCTCTGTAAATTGTTCTTTATCTCAACTAATGTATCTTTTGTTTCTGACTGGATCTTTTTTATGCTGCTGAGGTCCTCAGCATAACAGAGTTCCTTGAGCATCCTGATCAGTGTTTTGAACTCTGTCTGATGGGTTGCTTATCTCCATTTTCTTTAGCTCTTTTTCTAGAATTGTGATCTTTTCATTTGGGCCATGTTTCTTTGTCTCCTTGTTTTGGCAGCCTCCCTGTGTTTTTCTGTGTATTGGGTAGAGCTGCTTTGACTCCGTGTCTTGTTAGAGTGGCCTAATGTAGTAGGTGTCCCGTAGGGTCCAGTGGCATAGCCTCTCCTGTCACCCAAGCTGGGTACTGGAGGTGCACCCTCTGTGTGGGCTGAGGACACCCTCCTCTTGTGGTTGAGCCTTGGTTGCTGTTGGCCAATCAATGGGAGGCATTTATCCAGGCCAGTCAGCTGCAAGGACTGGCTATGACCACTGACCACCAGTCTCCGCTCTCCGTGGAGGATCAGCTGTGCAGGTGCAGGGTGGTGGTGCTCTAATGTGACCCGTAGCTGTCCACTGGGTGCACTGGCCCTGGGGTTTCTCAGGTGGCTCAGGCCAAGGTCATCCCCCACCTGTGTTTTGCCTGGGGCCACCCTGCCTGAGCCTAAAGCAGTCTGAGATGGCTGCTACTTGTGCTGGGCTTGGAAGTTCCCAGGTGAAGCCAAGCTGTGACTCTAGGCTGGCTGCTGCTGGTGCCAGGCCTGGGGCCCACTGAGGGCAGCTGCTGCTTGTTTGAGAGGATGTAGGAAGCTGTGCAGCATGGGCCAAGACTAGCCATTCATGTGGAGAAGCAGCGTGGGTGGGCCTGGTTTCTCGTGGTGTGGAGTTCAGGGGATCTCCAAAGCGGTCAAACAGTGTTAGCAGGTTGATGGAGTCTCAGACGTGATCCCAGCTTTCTGGCTCTGTGGTCTGTGGCAGGAGGGTTTAGATAAGGGACAGTGGCCTCTGCTCACCTTGATGCCAGACCCTTCAGGTCCTCCCTGCACACCACTGCTGCCTTTCAAGCTGCCACCCTGCTGCCGGAGCTCAGAGGGAGTGAGTCTGAATAGGTGAGTCTGTGTGTGGGCTCTTTAAGAGGAGCTGCTTGGGCTCCAGCAGTTTCTGCCACTGACTCAGTCCCCACTGGTTTTTGCCGCCAGCAGTTGCGGGCACTTCTCTTCCTGGCACTGGAACCCTGGGCCAGGTGGCCTGGTGGGGACTGGGACTCCGCGGTCCTGAGGTGTCCCCCCCCCGTTTCCATCCACCGCGCGTGGGTGAGCGAGCAGCCCGTTCCATCTCTGCCCCCCACTCGTCTGGAGGGCGGTTCCGAGCGACAGCCACTCAGTGTTTTCGTCGTGATTGTGACAGGTTGTGCGAAGAGGCGAGCCCTGTCAACCGGTGCTGCTGTCCTGACCAGAAGTCCCCTCGTGGCTCTGAAATTTGTATGCTTTTTGTCTAGATATCTAAGGTCATGCTGTTTATTACTGAAATACCGGGAACAATCTAAAAAAACCTAACAGAGGAACCGTTCGTTCTAAAGAAATAGATGAATGGAGTACGAATGCCGTAGCCCTTAAAAATGAGAAAGCCGTGTTTCACCGATGGATCGATAGAGAAGGCACACACACACGGGAAAACAGGCCTGAGCCGCAAAACACGGCGAGGTTCTGCCATTTGCAGCAACATGGGCAGGCCTCGAGGACATCACGTTAAGTGAAAATAAGTCACAGAGAGACCAACACCGTACGGTCTTGTTCCTGTGTGGGACCTACAGACACCTCACTCGGACACGGAGGGTGGGCCGGTGGCGGGCAGGCGGGGGCAGTGGGGGTGGTTGGCAGGAACGGGCTCGCAGGTGGGAGACGAGGGGGCTCTGGGGACCAGGTCACAGCTCCGCGCTGCGTGTGTGGGAGTCACTGAGACAGGAGACCTCGAGCGTTCTTGCCCCCAAAACGAAATAGATGGCTGTGTAAAGTGGCAGGTGTGCTTGTCGACTGACTTTATTGTGGTCATCGTTTTGCACTGTGACAGGGGTGTCCAGCCGTGGGCCATGTGTAGCCAGGGTGGCTGTGAATGTGGCCCAACACAAAATCATAAATTTACTTAAAAACTTTTGCTTGCTCATCAGTTTTTGTTTGTTTGTGCATTTAATGTGGCCCGAGACAATCTTCTTCCATTGTGGCCCAGACACTCCAAAAGGCTGGATGTCCCTGGAAGGTGTATGTATACTTTAAATTTGTGCAGCGGAATTCTGTATTTGAATAAAGCTGGGGGAAGAAAACCATGTGCTATATAAAATTATTTGTACATGCCAGTCATGAGACTGTGAAGAGCTCTCTGTAGTTGCTAGGGTTGAAGTTACTTTGGGTAGAATAAACAGTTGGTATTTTGCCCTGGCTGGTGTAGCTCAGCGGATGGAGCGTGGGCCCGCGAACCAAAGAATCGTGGTTCGATTCCCAGTCAGGGCACATGCCTGGGTTGCAGGCCAGTTCCCAGCAGGGGACGCATACATTGATGTTTCTCTCCCTCTCTCCTTTCCTTCCCTTCTAAAGATAAATAAATAAAATCTTTAAAAAAAGGAAAAGAGTTGGCATTGTAATTTAAATTGGATTCTTTTTCAGGAGGGGTGTTTATGTGTGAGACGATGGTTTCATAGATCTGAGAGACTCAGCACTGACCTGCCCCTTCCTGCTCCTGCCAGACAACCCTAGGAAGACAGGGAAAGGACCAGAAACGAGGGCCATTAGCACAGTTGTGTTTTCAGAGCCAGATGGTGGGAATGGGGCTCAGCCTCTTGTCTTCTCACTGGGCAGGCCCAGAGGTGGCAAGCTGAGGTCAGCTTATTTCGCACTTGCGTTACAGCGAAGTTGCAGTTGGCCGCTAAGAGATTTTGTTTCCTTTAAGTGCACCAGTGGCTGAAATTTTCCGTGATAACTGTGGGTAACGCAGACATTTAAATGGATTAATTTTAGTTGGGTGTTTGATTAATAGTTTGTAAACTGGGCCAAGAGGAAATAGGGATTGTTAATCAGCAAGAGCAGTCGGAGAACATTAAAAAACTTTGACTTTCGCTAAATCGAAGATTAGATTCTAATCTTCTAATGCTAATTTAGGACAAAAAGGTCAGGCCTCAGAGATTTTAGACACTGGTAAGCTGGCTTCATTGATAGATCGGATAGCCATGCACCCAGAAGAGTGTCGTTTGGGTGCTGTGGGAACCTCTAGAGCCTGGTTTCGTCATGGGATCTTCTCGGATGGAACAACATTGACTGGAGAGGCCGCTCATGTGAGTGGGGATGCTCGTCTGGCAGTGCCGGGAAGGGAGCTGCCTGTGGGTGAGTGGGTCTCCAGGGCCATCGTTGGCACCAGTGGACAAAGTAGATGGAGAGGAAAGGGTTGGGTGGAGAGGGCAGCGAGCCCTGGTGGAGGACGCCTGGGCTCCTGAGGCTGTACGTAGAAGGGAGGTGGGGCGCACCTGTGGGTCTGCTGTGGGGTGACGTCGCTGTGGCTGTGTGCGAGCTTGCTAGGGACCCTCATAGAGAGGAGGGGGTTAGGCACCTGGGCGTCCTGAGACCAGAGGCGGGCGTAAATGAAAGAGAGATTCAGGCCTTGTTGTGAGTGGTCGGGAGAGTCCAAGGCAGGGTGTGGAGGGAAGGCCGTGGCAGTGATGAGCACACGTCACTGCCTGCAGAGCCGTCCACATCACCGGTCCCTGTGACAGAGAAGCTTTAGCAAGTAGGCACCTCGGCTCTCCAGCTGCAGAACAACCTGTAAGATCTTTCTAGAAATGCCAAGGCCTGGGCCTCACCCCCAGAGATTGTGCAGCTGTCTGAGGCCCTGGTGTTCATGTTTCTGACATGCTCTGCTGGTGGCTCTACTGTAGCCAGGCTTGAGAGCCATTGTGTTAGACATCTGTCTGAGGTCCTGAGCCCTTAAGTGGCAGAGACAAAACCTGAAACCTGCTGCCGCCAACACCCCGCCCACGCCTGCCATCTTCCCTAGCAGTGTGCCTGCCTTTCCGGACGCAGCCCCCGGAGCGCCTGTCCGGCTCACACAGCTTCCCTTCTGCCCTTCGTCTCTGGGGAGTGAGGGGCCGTAGTAGGCAGGTCCCTGAGCCTTTGTGTGTGATATTTTTTTTTAATTATTTTTATTTTTTTATTGTTCAAGTACGGTTGTCTCAGCATGCGAGACTTCTTGTGCTCTTTTCAGCCCCCACCCCTTCCCCGGTTCTCGCCCTCCAGGCCACAGTTAAGGCAACAGCTCCCGGAGCTCCGCCGGTCAGGGTCTGCCGGCTGCAGAAGGCGTCCGTGGGCAGCTTCTCTTTTCTTTTTTTTTAAGGGTTGCTGTCGAAGGACAGTGGGTAGTTCAACACTGAAAAGAAAGGTCAGGTAACTAGTTCACACAAAGGACAACCGGGTGTCTTAGCTCCAGCTGACTTCTGTCCCTGTGCGTCTCCCCCCAAAATCAGATTTCTGTGGGCAGACTCGGACATAGAAAGGGTCGCCGTCCCTGTGGTCTGGCAGCAAGGGCCCTGTGAGTGGCAGCTCTGCAAGAACCCCCGCGTCGTGCGGCAGTTCGCCAGGGGGCTGGCCGCTGGGCAGATCCAGGCAGGCGCAGTCGTCACAAGGCCTTTCCTGACCCCTTTGCCTGCAGGCTTTAGGGAGTTGGCACCCCTGTCCGCATTCCTCAGGGGAGAAAGTGGAGGCTCCCGCTCAATCCACGAGCTCTCTGACTGTAGAACTACATGAGAGATCTTTCTAGAAACACTGAGGCCTGGGCCTCCCCCTCCTCTGTTGGAGCGCCTGTGGCTTTGCACCCCACCCCTGTGTCGCAGATGCCTGCTCTTCAGCGGCCGCTGCTGCAGGTGGGCCGGCAGGGTGATGGCGCGGAGCAGGCACTCAGGCCGGATTTGGTGCATGGCGTTCCAGGCAGACAGACCTATGTGGGAATTGCAAGCATGGCCCCCTCCTTTTCCCGGGCAGGTGTCCCCCATGCAGCTCTGTGAAGGTCCTGTGTTGTGTGTTGACCCTCTGTCATTTCCACGGTGTGTCCCCTGTGTCTCTCCCCTTAGGTGATCGCTGGCTTCAACCGCCTTCGGCAGGAACAGCGGGGCCTGGCGTCCAAGGCAGCCGAGCTGGAGATGGAGCTGAATGAGCACAGGTGAGGCAGCCAGAGGTGTTGATGGCAGGGAGTTGGATGGCCCTTTTGTGGGGCAGGGCTGCACGGCACGGGCCTTCATTCTGAGACCCGGCCCCGTCGTCCTGCCCCAGCCTGGTGATCGACACCCTGAAGGAGGTGGATGAAACCCGCAAGTGCTTCCGCATGGTCGGAGGGGTGCTGGTGGAGCGCACCGTCAAAGAGGTGCTGCCTGCCCTGGAGAGCAACAAGGAGCAGGTGAGCGAGGGCCCCTGAGGCGGGGTCTGGGCAGCGAGGGGACGGGGGAGGCCAGGGCTTTAGGGGACGGGCGGGGGAAAGCCTGAGTCGGAGCTCACGTCTCGGACCGTGCTCTGCGCTCCTAGACCAGAGGCAGGGGTCGGGGGCAGCAGCTGGGGCGCCAGGAGGGCAGCGCTGAGGGCGTGGTTTCTGGTGGTGGAGCCCACGGACCCCCGCACCTGCGTCAACGGGAGGACTGGTTTGACCTGCGGTCTGTTTGTCCTCCCCCTTCTGATGTGTGGCCTTTGGAGGTGGGGCCAGCGAAGAGGCACTTTAAAAACAAGCAGCCCAGCCCTGGCTGGTGTGGCTCAGTGGACTGAGCTCTGGCCTGTGAACCGAAAGGTCGCTGGCTCATTTCTTGGTGAGGACACGTGCCTGGGTTGCAGGCCAGGACCCCTGGTGGGGTCTGTGTGACCGATGTATGTCTCCCTGTCCTCCTCCCTCCCCTCCCCTCTCTCTCTCTCTCAAAATAAATAAATGAATGAATCTTTAAAAAAAGCAGCGCAGGTGATTCTCACGCGCACTAAGGTCCCTGAACCACCGTGGTTGAGAACGGAGCAACGAGAGTCACCACAGTGTGCAGGCTCTGCTACCAGGTTAGGCTGGGGTCAGGGGTCAGAGGTGTCACCTCTTTCCCACTCCCCCAGCGCTCTCCCCTGAGGTGGGGGACATGATGTGATGTGTTGCTTGCCCTCCAGATACAGAAGATCATCGAGACCTTGACCCAGCAGCTTCAGGCAAAGGGAAAAGAACTAAATGAATTCCGGGAAAAGCACAACATCCGTCTCATGGGGGAGGAGGAGAAGCCGGCCCAGGAAAACACAGATGGGGCTGGGGCCAAGGCCGGCTCCGCAGGGGTGCTGGTTTCCTAGGGACCCAGGCCTTTGCATCTTTTCCGACCCTGACTCTGCCTTCTTTTAATTTCTCTTTACTGTTATTGTCTCTGCCATTGTAATATTTTTTTTGTTAATTAAATGTTTTGGTCAGAACACTGAGCTCTAGCCTGGAGCCTTCTGCTGCTGCGGGGGGTGGGGTTCGCTGGGGCAGGGGAAGCCCTGATGTGTGGCTGCGGCTCCCAGCACCAGAGGAAACGCCACGCTTTCTCCTTTCCCTTGCACACGAAGATGTCTGCTGTTTACTGCCCTCACCCCAGAGATTCCGACACAAATTCTGACTCTGAGCTTGAAATTTAATAAACATTGGATGCGAGGCAGGCAGCTCTGGTAACAACACTTGACCGTGCACCCCGGCACGGTTCCTTAGAGGTTGAGGTCCAGGGTGCAGACCTGTGGGCTGGCTGTCCTGCCATCCTCACCGAAACCGCCCACCAGGTACAGCTGGTCGTTCCAAAGGCAGGTCCGGTGGCCCACGCGCTTCAGTGTCCGGTCAGCACACGGGAAGCGGAACCACAGGGCAGGGGAAGTGCCTGTTGAGAGAGGTGGGCTGGGCACTGGGGCTCCTCGCACTGACCGGCTCTTAGCAAGACCATAGGCTTGTTCCTGTTTTCCCTCCTCACTAGATGGCTGGCCTCTGCAAAACCAAATAATCTGTGTATTCCTCAAACTTGTCAACCAGCTCTTCCTCCTCCCCATCCCATGACTACCCGCTTTCTTCCTACAGTCTCTGGGCTCCCCACTCATTCCTCAGCCGCAAGGCTGGCTCTCACGGGCGTCGTAGACATAGAGGTCATTGCAGATGGTGTCTCTGGCTCGGGTCAGAGTTTCTCCACCAAATAGCACAGCAAAGGGCCCCACCACAGAACAGGAGTGATACCGAAGTCCCCGGGGCCCCTGCGGGGACCCCTGGCTGCTGCTCACAAGCTTTCCCAGCTGTGCCATTAAACCAGGGGCCTCGGGCGGCTCCTCCTGGGGGGGAGAAAGAAGGGACTGGAGGAATTTGGGCGTCCCAATTTTAACCGTCTTCCGCCCTGAGCGAGGTATGAACAGTACCTTAATCTTCCCGCGACCCCACTGCCCAGCTACTTCTGCGTCAGCTGAGCTGCAGCCCCCAAAGAGCAGGAGCTGGTGGCCTGGCCGGGGCCCCGGGGTCGGGAGCAGGGCAGCGCAGTGCCCGGATCTGGAGGCCGAGCGGCAGCCTTCCTCCGCGTAGCTGCGGGCACGCACCGGTCAGGTTGACTCAGGGTTCCAGAAACTGCGTGCTGTCCTGCCCGGTTCCCACCCCTTAGCCAAGGGTAGAAAGCAGGCAGGGACGGGACGGTAGCAAGAGAGCTCGGCCATCCCCGGGGAGGAGGCTGCCACCGTGGGCGCAGGGGTGCCATACCAATAGGTGCGGGCATTTGGATCGAGCCTCAGCGAGTAGATGCTGCCGTAGCGGCGCTGAGTGCGCGTCCCGCCCTCCCGGCCAGCCACCCGCAGCTCTCGGTCCGAGAGGCGGGTGCAGGTGTGGCCGCTGAGGCCAGCGGGGGGGCGGCTGCCGGGCTCCGCGGTCCACGCTTCCCACTCCCCGCGCTCCGTGTCCAGCGCAGCCACCGAGGCCAGGCGGCGCGCCCCGTCCCAGCCGCCCACAGCGCACAGCCAGCGCCCACACAGCGCCGCAGCGTCGTGGTGGCTGCGCCTCGGGCCGCCCCGCGTCCCCTCACGCACGGCCAGGCCCCCCACCACGTCCAAGACCACGGTGTCACCGCTCGGCTCCGTTGCCCCGCCACTCAGGAGGCCACCCACCACATAGAGCCGGCCTCGCAGCTCCGTGCAGGAGTGGAAGGCCCGCGCCAGCAGTGCGTCCCGGGCCACCGGGCGCCAGGTCCAGCGCGAGCCCCCCGCTCTGCCCGAAGACGCCATCGCTATAGCCCGGGGTGCAGGGAGGATGCGGGGAACCCTCCACAGGGTCCTGGAGCAGCTGGCGCCTCCAGCTTCGCTCCCTCTGCCGTCGCCCAGCAACCGGCACAGCGGCGCGACCACGCCGCAAAACACGTCGCAAAACAAAGGTTGCAAAGCGCCAGTTACCGTGGCGACCGTGGCGACGGGAGCCCGGGCAGCGTGGTTACCGTGGTGATAGGAGCTGTGCGAGGTGAATGAAAGTCTTGGAAGCCGGTTCCCTGCGGCAGCGCCGGGCAGAGGACCTTAGAAAGACGGTGTCCCTAAGCGGCGAGCCAGGTGGTGGTGGGGCGGGAGGGGACGTGTCCGGCTCCCGGGGGCAGGCAGGAGGGGCGCCTTGGCCTTGCGGCCGCAAGCTCAAGCCGTTTGATCTCTGCAGCAGCCCCACCTTTGTGCTCCGCCTGGCCGCCGGGGGGCAGCAGAGCCCGGGCTCTGGGGCTCACGGTCCCCACAACACCCGGACACAGGGGCCAGGGCGACGGTCCCTAGACCCGGGATCTAGGGCATGAGTCGCCCGAAGAGCTGCGCTTGGGCTAAGCTCGGGCTAAGTAGGGGCGGAGCGAGGAACGACTCCTGCCCGCCTAGTGTCTTCCTCTGTTCAAGCCAGGCCCCTGGGCGGCTCCTGCCTGTCCCCCTGGTCAAGGGGGGACAGATGCGAGCGGCTGGTTTCTGCCACGGCAGACAAGGCAGACAGAGGCCCTCTCCGGCTGGATCTGCGTAACCGGAGATGGGCTGCGCCAGGGGCAAGCGCTGCCGCCTTTGCCTCTGGTTTCTACACCTCGATGGCCCAAGCTGCAGAGGTGGCCAGGGTGGGCCAGCGGTGCGGCAGCACAGCCGGGCATTGCCCGCCCTGACTCGATCCTGCGTCAGTCCGAGAAGGCGGCCCTGGCAGGATGCTCAGGGAGGCACAGCCAGAGAACCGGGAGGGTTGCCGGGACCTGCACCCCATGTGCGCCCTAAGCCCGAGGCTCCGTGGTAGCAGAGAAAGCTTCTGCGCCCGAGGCTGTCGCTTCGCTGGGGTCCAACATGGAGGACGCTGTTTCCCAGTTCATGGGAAAGTCTAACAAACCCCTGACTTCTCATGTCTTCCCCCTGAGGCTTGTGGCCGGCTGACCTCCCAGCAGCTGGATTCCGAGCTGTCATTGTCCTAGGATTTAGGGAGGTGCTGTCCCGGGCGTGGGATCACTCTCCTTACATTGCAGTGACCTGTACTGCCTGCCGACCTGTTCTGCTTGCAGCTGCCTCACCACCCCCAGGGCTGGTGCCCGGGTTAAGCTGGACTGCGGGAAGCCCCCTGGGGGTCCAGGTGGGGTGGCTGCGGAGCTGTGGCTGAGGGCTGGAAGAGCCATCTCTGGTTGGGAAAGGAGCCTGCCCCGCCGCCTCCAGTGGAGAAGCTGTAGGGCCTGGTGTTAGCCCAGGATGTCCCCTTGGGGACAGAGTCGGGTTGCAGGGAGTGCAGCATGGGATCCCTCACAGGACCCTCTGTCATCATGGTCACAGGACCCCGCCTCACCTCTGCTCTCCCCTCCTCTTCACTGCTGTGTCTTCTGCTGCCGCCGCCACTTGGGAGACTGATTCCACGAGGGCTCCTACTCTTGCCCAGGACCAGCGAGGACCTCTCTCTAGAGCCTCCTAAAAGCACGAGGCTGGCCTGAGACAGGACCAAAGAATAAAGGCACCAGCCTCTGCACCCACTCCCCAGTCCCTTCGTGATGCTGTGTTTACAGAGCACTCCTGGGCTGAGAAGCAAGGCCCCATGCGTCCTATCCAGCCACCTCCTGCTGCCTGGGTGGTTCTGCCTAGCTCCAGAACCCTTCAGGGCCAAGCACATTCCACCCTACAGCTCTGATGGACGCTGTCAGGTGACCAGGAACCATGGTTGTCACTAAGGATGGGGCTGGAAACTGGAGATCGAGGCAGGACAGGCTGTGCCACGTGGAATCCCGTGGGAAACAGGACATCTCCCTGACACTCCAGCCCGAGGGAAGAACGGGTGTTTTCAGCGGAGGAAGAGATGCTGGGATCCCATGTCCTGTACGGGGTCCCTCCCTGCCCCTCCATAGGTGCCAGCGTCCCCTAAGGAATGGAAGCAAGTCCCATATCCCTAATCTCCCACCACAATGCCACTCGGCACCCCAACCCCTTCTGCACAAAGTACAGAAGCCAAGGGGACAAGCAGGTGAGGAGAAGCAGCGCTGGACAGGAGGGGCCACAGACCTGTCTGCGCCCACACGCCAGCTGTTTCCACCCTGATCTGCTGCCGCTCTGGTCTCTCCCGAAGCCGTGTCCCTCCTCTGACCTGGGATCTCACCACAGACAAACAGGACGTTACTCACCCAGGAGCTTGCCTGGCTGCCCCCAACCCACCCTC
>PVKM010006169.1:0-45105 GCA_004027735.1 Carollia perspicillata | reverse complement strand
TCATTGTCCTGTGCACCAAAAGGATGCAGATTCGATTCCTGGTCAGAGCACATACCTAGGTTGTGATTTTGATACCCAGTCAGGGCTCATATGGGAGGCAACCGGACTGATGTTTCTCTCTCTGTGTCCCTTCCTTTCTCTTTAAAATCAGTAAACATACCCTCAGGTGAGGATTAATAATAATAATATAGAAGTAAAATATGCCCATCAAGTAGAACAATATGGAAGAATATAGAGTGATAATAGCTCCCCCTCAACTTCGGAAGCCCCCAGAGGTGACTGCTGTTACTTCCAGACATTTCAAGGTTCCTTGCCCCCCGTGCCCCCCATTTTTATGTGGGCAAATGGCACCACACATTCTGTCTCGTCCCTCTGGCCCTGCTGTCTCTCCCCAGGCAGCAGTAGCCCCTGTTCAGCCCTCCTGCTCCAATGGTATTGATTTCGGTTGTCTCTGGTTTGAGGCTCTGTGAAAAAATCACCCCCTTGGCTTCTGCTTTAGTGAAGATTACACACACTGGATAAGTTCCTACAAGTGAAACTTCTCAGGCCAAGGGTAGAGACTCTTCTTTTTGAGACATGCTCCAGATCAGCCTCCTGGAATGTGCCTGTCTCCCTGCTCACCAACCGGAGTGCCTGTGAAGGCCCATGGCCTTCACACTGGGCTCACCAGGCTTCTAGAGTTTGCCGGCCTGGAAGGCGGTAAAAGCCACCTGCTCTGATTCTGGTTCCTGTCTGATGACACCGGCTAAACTGGCCACCCCAGGCCCCTCAGAGCTTTTTTTTCCCTCTCTACAGGGCTCTCCCGGACAAGCCACCTCCAGCGGGCACAGCGGCCAGGCCTGGGCCTGGACTGGCTGCTGCTTGAGGGCCCTGGCAGGTCATTGCTCTTGTTGGCTTCTCTGTAGGAAACACAAGGAGATTTTTGTTCTAAAGATTTATTTATTTATCTTTAGAGAGAAGGGAAGGGAGGGAGCAAGAGAAGGGAAACATTACTGTGTGGTTGCCTCTTACACACTCCCAACCGGGGACCTGGCCCGCAACCCAGGCTTGTGCCCCACTGGGAATCGAACTGGTGACCCTTTGGTTCACGGGCCAGTGCTCAATCCACTGAGCCACACCAGCCAGGGGCACAAGGAAATTTTAAAACTGAGTGTGGTCATGGTTTTGTCTAGCAAGGTGTTGACAGTGGTTTGACTACAACTCAAAGATAGAAATAAGTGTATCATAGTGACCTGCACAGTGTGTGTGAGAATGTTTCACAGGACAGTATTTCTCCCCATCACTTGGTGTATACAGATATTTTTTACTATATTTTTTCAAAGGAATATGAGAACTGGCATCTCCGTTCTCCCTAAGAGGCCTCCTCTAGGAGTTGTGGAAAGCATACGCTAGGGTTTGGGAATTTCCTGTGGCCTTAAGAAATCTAGAGAACATCGTCTACAGGGACGTCTTTAGAGTGAGGCCCTAAGATTCGCCTGTGAAGGGGAAGCTGTAAGGAGACAACTCTGGCCTGACCTTCACAGCTCTCCCAGGGATTTCCCCCTGAGGCTGTTCCAAATCTGTGTCCCACTGTTTGTTCAACCTGGAGTGTGGGCCAAGCTCTCCGGGCTGTCTCCCTATTGTCACACACTGGGTTCAGGGACACAAGAGCACGGTGGGGGACCCAAGAGGACCTGGGAAACCCAGCCACCTCACAAAGCTTCTGTGGAAGGTTTTTCCCCAACCACCTGCCTAACTTTCTCTTGCTTTAGGTTGAAAGGGTGGCCCTTCTCTAATTATAGTGCCTGCCTGGTCTAATTATGTCGGGCTAATTTGTTAATGGCTTTGGGAATGCAGAGCCTTTGCATTGGGCAGTGAGTGGCATGGCCCCAGGGTGCTTGCAGGGCAGTTTTGCTAAGGAGCCCTGGGAAGCATTGTCAATGGCTCTTGAGCCCCATGGAAGGTAGGTGCCCTCTGAGGAGCCCCTTGTCCAGCTGGCGCTCACCTAGGGCTTCTCTGCCTACTGGTTGTCAGTATGGGTCTTTCCCTTCCCAGGAGGACCTTGCCGTTTTCATTCTATTTAAACCAATAGTCCTTAATGCCCTAATACTAGAAAATACTTCTAGCTTTATTTTTTTCATTAAAGCAGTATCTTTTTGCAATAGAAACTTCAGGAAATACAGAAAAGGGGAAAGCCCACCCCTGACCCCACCCTAATGACTCATGACCCCAAGTGTGTTAACGTTTTGGTGGAGGAGTCTCCTAACTGGTTCTTCTGCTCTTGTCTGACTTATTGCATTGTCTGCCAGGGAAGTCCCACCTGGCCATCGTGCAGAAGGTGAACAATGAAGGTGAAGGTGACCCCTTCTATGAGGTTCTGGGCCTGGTCACTCTGGAGGACGTCATTGAGGAGATCATCAAGTCTGAGATCCTGGATGAGTCGGATATGTACAGTGAGTCCCACCCTCCCCACAGGCCCAGAGTCCTTTCCTGCTTAGGCCTGACATCTGCTGTCCTGGGTGGTAAGCCCGTAGTGCAGGATGTAGGCTGCGGTGGTTTGGGAGCACGTTGCTTAGACCAGGGAGCAGAGGCTGCCTGGGTTCCTCCTGGCCTTTGTGCCTCAGCATCAGCCTGGGGACCTGCCCTGGCCCAGGCACTGCAGCTTCTGTGTGGAGGGAGGAACTGCTGAGCCGAGAGCTGGCAAGCCGGTGCCAGTCTATTTCTGAGTGCACTGTGGGGACAGCATGCTCAGCTCCAGATTCATTCTCTTGCAGCTGACAACCGAAGCCGGAAACGGGTGTCTGAAAAAAACAAACGGGACTTCTCAGCCTTCAAGGATGCTGACAACGAACTCAAGGTGAAAATTTCACCTCAGCTACTCCTGGCTGCTCACCGCTTTCTGTCCACAGGTGAGCGTGAAAGGAGGGCCTTCGTTGCTGGTGGGACAGTCACAGAGGGAAAAGGACTGGGTCCCTGGCTACTTTTCCCCCATGGGATGAGGCTATACAGAGGCAAGGTGCAGGGAAACCCAGATGGGGGCCAGGTGAGTCCCACATCCTTGGGTGTGCCCTGTGATTTGCTTTTCCTCTTGCAAACTTCTAGGAAGTGTCAAGTTACTTTTGAAATACATAAGCCCCGGGAGGACCTGAGATGGGCTCATCAAGTCTCGCTGAGCAGGAGGGAGAAGTAGGCCCTTGCATGTGCTGTGGGCCCACCCAGGTGCAGTGCACGGTCCTTGCCTGGCTCATCCCCTTGTACTAGCTCTGTTCTTGTCTCTCCCACCTCCCCTCTACCTGCATATGCTGGACTTGACTGCAGGATTTGACCTCTAGAACAATGTCATGTCTCTCACCCGGGATTCACAGCTCCCTTGGGGACCTGGGCGATGGATGAGAATGAGCCTGCCCGCTCCTTCCCCCGACACCAATCTGACTTTAATAAATCCTTCTCCTTTGCTTTTTTCTGCCAGGATATGGATGCTGTTGATAATGATAATAATGATAATAACATTTATCAACCACCTTCCATATGCCAATAATGTGTCTAAGTGCTTTACATGTATTATCCTGTTTAACCTCACAACAACTCTGAAGTTTTTAATCCCCATTTTACAGATGAGGAAACTGAGATACAGGTTAAATAACTTGGCAAGGTCATACCCTGGTAGTGCAGGGGCCCCTGTTCAAGCTCAGCAGGCAGGCAGACTCTAGGCCGACCCGCCTGGAGCCCAGGGCCCTCCCTTCCCTCAGAGCTAAATGGCAGGTCCTGGCAGTGAGAGAGTGGCCCTTGCACTGCAGTGACTGTGTCCCAGCGGGCCCAGCCTGGCCCCACGTGAAATCTTCCTCTTTCCCCCTGCAGAGGTCCCCCAGTTCAGCCCTTCTCTGATATCAGAGAAGATCCTGCTTCGGCTGCTCAAGTACCCAGACGTCATTCAGGAACTCAAGTTTGATGAGCACAACAAATACTATGTCCGCCACTATCTGTACACCCGGAACAAGCCGGCCGACTACTTCATCCTCATCCTGCAGGTGAGTGCCTGCCGGCACCTGCTCTCCCCACGGCTGAGATGGTGGGGGCGCAGGGCTTTCCTGCCCCGAGACTCTGCGTGTGGCCCGCTCCGAGACTGTGTTCTCTGTTGCCTGTTCCCTTTGGAGTGACCGCCCCTGAGCCCTCAGGTCAGGTCCCCCGAGCTCTTCCCTTGGGCTCACAGGGCCATTACCCCTCATGTCTCTCCCTTTTACCTCATTGTGTTTTTGTTTTGTTCTGTTTTGTTTTTCTCACTCTGTAACCTTAACCCTGTGTTCTTTCAGGGGAAGGTGGAGGTGGAGGCTGGGAAGGAGAACATGAAGTTTGAGACGGGTGCCTTCTCCTACTATGGGACCATGGCCCTGTCCTCGGGCCCCCCTGGTGAGTTGCTGGGCTGTCCCGGTGCTGCCCTCCAGTGGCCCTGGAGTGGAGCAGCAATGAGTGCCCCCCAGCACCTTGGAGTGTAGATGGTTCATAACTTAGGTGGTTTGAGGAAAGGGAGACCAGTGAGTGCCAGAGCCACTGGGGCCTAGACGAGGTGGCCTGGAAGAGCAGAGTGACTTTCTCCTTTGGACAGGATTCAGAGGACAGGATGAGGTGGGGAGGGATTCTGAGCAAAGGCCTGGAAGGAGCTGAGAGTGTGTCCTGAGATAGTGGGGAAACCGGCCTGCCAGAGGGGAGGAAAACTGGGGAGTAAGGATGAGTTGGGGAGCCCCAGAAAGTTGATGGTGTTTGGTTGTGATAGTAAGCAGGAAGCTGTTAATGGCCTTTGAGCAGGGGAAGTATGATGGTAGACTGGACCAGCTGTTAAGCAGGCCACGGTGGCCCGCACTCTCCATCATGGGAGGGGGGGAGTTGAGAGAGGAGGCAAGTGGATGGAAGCTATAGGGCTTTGTCTGTGAGAACTGGGAGAGGGGAAACGAGGGATGGAGGTGAGGGGGTCCAAAGGGCCCGCAGTTGGGAGCCAGGCCAGGGCAGGTGGCAGGCAGGTTTGATTTCTTGGGGTTTAGCTGCTGCCTCTTAGTTCAGTGTCAGTTGTGATAGATTAAAGGGACTTGAGGGCAAACAGAGTACTGGACAACCTCCAGGAGAGATTATGGCAAGACCAAGGAAAGTCCTCTCTGGCCACCCCAGTGCCCTCTGCTTCTTCAGTCCTGGGTGGTTCAGATGCCCCTTGCTAAAGGGGCCAGCGTAGCTCCTCACTTGTCTTGGGACCCCTCCAAACCTCAGGACGGGCCTTGGTGGCCGCGGGCTGGAGAGTGGAAGCCCACTTTGGTGCTGGGGGACAGGCTACAGTGGGAGGCGGGTGCTGCAGCTCCTGGGAGCCTTGGCAGTGCCAGCTGTTGTCCTTTGACCAAGAGGACCCCGTGTGGGAACCTGGGCATCCATGCTTATTGACGCAGTTCAGCTCATCCGTGGGCATGACACAGCTCTGCCCCTCCACCAGCAGGAGTGGCCTGTGAGGGAGGGGAGAGGGGAAGAGGAGAGACAAGACTCCAGAGCCTTGGGGAGGACTCCTCTGCCCCTCCTAAGAGCATCTCTTGCCATTCAGCTTGGGGAAATCTTGTTCAGAAGGGCACACAGTTATGGGACATTTCCTCCAGGTACTCTCCCTGCAGCAGTGCCTCCGAGACCTGGGTCACACCCCCGGGCTCTCTTCCTTGACCTGGAGACCCTCAGTTCCCATTTGGAGTGGCCAGAGGGAAAGGAGATGACTTCTCAGGGCTCTGGATGCCCTGTGGGAACTTCGGGCTCAGTCCCCCAGCATTCCCTGAGCTCCCTCCCTGTCAGAGCCCTGTCTCCCTTTCCATTGTGGCCCCTCGCTGCTATAGGGAGCCTGGACAGCAGGTCTGCTTCTCCAGCTCATTCCTGTTGGCTCCATGTCTTGCCTCCTGACCTGGACCCCACCCACCACTGACCTTTTCCTCTTTTGCTCCAGTGCCTTCAACCCAGGTCGGGTGTCCGCCTGGCAAGCGGACCTCCCTACTCTCCCGGCTCTCAGGTAACATGGCTTGGCTGGAGAACTCTGCACTGCCACCTGTCGCCTGAGCCCACACACTGCAGCTGCATTAACCTGCCCCACGAGGCACTGGGGCTTCCCACCTGTTCACACTTGAGGCCCAGCTTGACCTGGGGCCCAATTACTAGGTGGCTTTGCTCTGCTTCTGGAAGGGCTTTCTTAAAGGTTCTTTAGTCTTTGAAAAGGTGTGCACACATGCATGTGCCATACACAAACTCACTCTCTCCCTCTCTCTCTCTCTCTCTCTCAGATGATAGGCTAGGATGGAGGGTTACTCCCAGCCAGGCCAGATGAGCCCAGCTGTTCAGGCACCCTGATCAAGGCCACTCACAAATTGGTCATATTAGCTTTCTGTAAAAAATGGTCTACCCTTCTCCACAGGTTTTGCTTTTCATTCTGTGACTGCTGGTGTCTTTCTAGCGGCGGGGAGGGGGGCAGCCGCTGGGCAGTTAACGGTGCAGGCACAGTCAGGCTATCCTGGGCACGCCATCTCCACAGCTACCAGCTACTGATTCTGAGGGACTGACTCACCCTCCCTAAGTCTTGGTTTCCTCATATGCACCCTTAAAATTGTTGGAAGCACTGAGGGAGTAGATGTAAATGTTTAGTTAGATCTCAATTATTATTTGTTTTTTCTCTATAACAGCTAAAATGTGGCAGTCTGAGTATTTAGGAAAAAGCCAATGCCATATGGTATTTCTCTGGCCTTTGGTATGTTGCACTCCTGAGCCCTGTTCCGGGACTGGTGGGACTGTGTTGGCCAAACTTATTGCTACTCACTCGAGGGATCCCTGTTCCCCATGTTCTGAGGCAGCAGACGGTGGCAAGAGATGCTGGCCCCGCCTGGTGCGCCCTGAGGAGGTTGAGAGCACGGTCGAGTCCTGAGCTCCAGGCCCAGTGCGTGACCTAGAGAAGCTCCTGAGCCTCCACAGGCCTAGGGACCTAGCACCTCACTCAACTGTTTCCCACTTTACATTCCTACATCTGTTTTTTTCCCTTCTTCACTGTACCAAAGCACACTTTACTATTGATCCTCTTCCAAAAAAATAAAATAAAATTTAAAAGGTGACTAAAAAGTTACTGGTCCCTTTGGAACACAGCCTACTTTTGGCTGTGAGAGGAAGCCGGAAGCTGGTAATGGCCTCTGCGCAGGGGGTATCTATGAGAACAGATGGGCCATTTGGCTTTCACTGACCAGCCTCCCTCTTCCTCCTCTGCACTTTCTTGTTTCACATGCGGCCAGGAGTCCACGCACACACTGTTTGAATTCTGATATTTTACCTGATATGGGACCAGAGATGCTTTTCCATAAGCTTTCTGGTTAGAGCCACAGGGTCCCATCAAACAGATATGCCTTCATTTGTTATTCCCCCGTATACATGGGGGTATGTATTTTAAATAATAACATGATGTGAACCTCTTTGTGAAAAACGTTTTCTGTGTTTGAGGTTATCCATAGAAGATTCTTTTAGAAGTAGAATTATCAAATTAAAAATTCCTTCTTGTATATAGTGTTTCATTTTAATCATAAAAGTAACATAGCTTATTGGGAAAATAGAAAAGAGTTTTAAGAAAATTAAGAAGCATTATAACTTCATTATTCAGAAACACACACTTCGTATTTTGTTATATTTTTCTTTAGAGCCTCTATTTTTAATAGGCCATGTCACCAATTTGTGTTGGTTTTAAATTCACTTCCTGTTCTGGAATGTTAAACATTAATTAAAAGCATTCCATGATCCAAATAATTAATGTGAAGTATTTTTTTAATTTTTATAAGAGTTTATTTGAACTGAACTGGTGACAGTTGCCAGGAAGCAAGATCTCAGATGCTCCCCTTAATGGGGAACATCGGTATCCTCAGTATCCGCTTTCTTCTAGAACTTCATCGGGGGTGTTACTTAGGTTGGAGCCAGACACATGCACAGGACCCTCTGATAATTGTGCGCCCGTCCTGGGATGTCCAGACAGTGTTCCCTTGTTTTCTGAATGAAGTTCTAAGACAGCACATTACTGATTTATTCCCACTTTGTTAAGGCTCTGTTGGTCGGTTAGTCACCCGGATGTTTGCTCTCTTCACTGAGCTATTTGATAGAACCACTAACTTAGTAATTAGTGAGTAATTTAGTACTTACCTAAGCAAATCAGCTTAGTCTACTTCCTGTTTGTTTGAAACAAGCCAGCATGCCTTCACAGTTAACTTCTTCATGGATTTTATTGTTTTCTAAGTGTTTTTGAAATTAGAGCTAATGATGCATAATAATGTGTGCAGTTTGGTTTTCAAAATAAAGAGTGGGATTCTTCCTCATTTGAGGTTGAATATCCCCCTCTTCTGGTTACAGTCAGCAGAATGAGGCCTGAGCTGCCCCTGGTGGTGGGAAGAGGCACCGCCAACACTGCCCGGGCTTTGTCTCCCAGGAGGAGGACTGGAACTAACTGGGAATAGGAAGCCTGAAGTTCTGGAGCCTCTAGTTCCTGGGAAAGGAACCTGCTGCCTGCAGACACCTGTCAGGCTGGCTGGGGCTCAGCAGACACCAGTGGGGAGGACTGTCCACACAGAACAGGGCATGTGCAGAACAAATGTTTGACCTCTTAGGAGCATTTTTAGTTGTGAGCAGGGTGTCATGTTGAGGTGTGTGTGTATGTGTATGTTGTGAGAGTGCAAAATGTGTAGTCTTTCTTTTAATGTAATTTAAAGGTATGCAGTTTGTGTCCATTGACACGAGGTGTTACTGAGACGAGGGTAACCATTGTGCTGCCCTTGATTGATCAGTTGTTTGGGTTCTGTAGCCATAAACTTCCTGAGTCTTTGGTTTTGTTTTCTGTTTTGTTTTGGTAGGCTTTTTAATAGTTACTGCACCACACTGCTAAACAAACTAACTCACTTGCTTTGATGAGATCAGAGCTTCTGCGGTGAGAGCTTCTTATTGTCCTTAAGAAGTGTTCTTATTCCTGGTGGGGCAGCATCCCTGGGGCACCCTTGGGATAAAGCTAGACAAGAGGCTGTGAGGGTGGCAGGGCGGTAGGGCCTGACAGCCTCTGTCTCCCCACAGACCGCTCCCCATCGCACCCCATGCCCCTGAGCCGCTCAGCCTCCCTCAGTTACCCGGACCGCACGGACCTCTCAAGTGCAACCCCCTTGACAGGCAGCAGCAACCAGTTTGGCAGCTCTGTCCTGGGCCAGTATGTGTCTGACTTCAGTGTCCGGGCGCTCATGGACCTGCAGTACATTAAGGTGAGTGCTACCCGCGGCTGCGGTCGGGGCATCCGGATCACTGCCTCAGGAATCAGCAACTCCTTCTTCCATCCACCACCCAGAACGCAGGGCCCAGGCCTGACATGAGTGTCCTCCTTAGTCTTGCTGCTTAGTCTCGATGGGTTTCCAGAGACTCCTCTGCTCACATCTTCCTTCTGGACTTGCAGCCTTTGTCCTGCCGGTCTTGCTTCCCCAGGTCTCTGGTGGCCTTGGCCTCCCAGCCCTGCTCTTAGTGACCCTCACCCCTCCTTCCTGCAGATCACCCGGCAGCAGTATCAGAATGGGCTGCTGGCCTCACGGATGGACAACTCCCCTCAGTTTCCCTTGGACGGGTGCACCATCTGCACAGAGAACTTGGTGGACAAGCCTGAGCTGCCCGTGGTGGATGAGACCACGACTCTCCTCAATGAGCGCAATGCCACACTGCACAAAGCCGGTCCTGACAGCACCATCTGACAGGAGGGCCCGGGGCCCCCCGCCAGCTCCGCGGGGGACGCCCCAGTGGGCCCACCTGAAGAGAGGGAGCCTGTCAGGCCAGACGGGGTGCAGAGAGCCTGTCTTACTGAGCAGCCAGGTGGCCCCCAACCTGTGGGGAGGCTGGCCTCTGACAGGGACCTGTGAACAGCTCTGAAGTAGCGGCTGCCCAGCCCTGGACCGTGGCATGGAGCAGCCACCACAAGAAAGGCTGTGTTTTTATTGGAGACTTTCTAAGTTAGGCTTATTCCTCCTCTTTTTAAATATCATTTGGGGAAGGGAATGCAGAAGGGAAGACAGGGTTAAGGAACTTTATTTAAAATTTTTTTTTTCCACAAAAACTTTGAAAGGGTTTTTCACTCCAGGAAGCAATAGCCATTCTCTCTCCCAACTGCAATCTTCTGGCTATGTCCCTGACTCAGGGAGTCTACTCTTCCTCCTCCTTGCCTTCCAAAGACGCCGGGGTCCCAGAGTCCCTGTTTTTCCCAGGAAGGAAAGAACCAAATAGCATTGAGAATGTGTGCACGGAGGCTAGTCTGACGTCGCTGAGGCTGGGGGATTCTGAGGAACTGTGATCAGGGACTGATACTCCCGGCTGCAGCAGAGGAGCCCTGCTCCTGTCACTCGCTGGGTCCAGGACTTTCTGAGAACCCTGCTGATAAGCTCTCCTGGTGAGTTGGGGCCACTCTCACCACTGTCTCCATTGGTTTGCCTCATATCTGCCCCTTTGGACAACTGTCCCATTGTGATGGGGCTGACTTGATGGGTTAGGCAGGGTCCCCTACCTTTCAGTTTGCTCACCCCTGCTCCCCAGGCTACCCTCACTTTTACCAAAGGCTTCCCCCCTGGGTTGGGACAGCATCTACACTAGAGGTGACTTGCCTATGATACTCCTTTAGGTTCTAAGGTGGAATCTCTTGGGTATCTGTGTTCTTAGCAAGTAATACTATCCCCTTCCCACCCCACAACCAAAGACCAGTCTGACCCCTGAACTCTGCTTTCCAGACTCCCTACTTCTAGTCCGAACCCCAAGGTCTCTTGGAGATTGAGAACAGAACATGTAGGAAGCCAACCTAAATGAGTTCTTCATGCCCATGCCGTTTCCCTTGTAGATGAGGCATACGTGTCCTCTTTATACAACTCCAGGACCCAGGAAAAGTTCCCACCTTAAAGGCACACAACTGGCAGCCACATTTCCCCCATGTCTGTAATCCTAGTGCGAGATGTCATCATGGCCTGTGCTGAAGCTGGTGGTACAGAGCTCCGTGCCCACAGGAAATCCTGTCCCAGCACCTTTTCCCTGGAGTTGAATCAGGCCCTGCTGCATAGCTCCCACTGCTATGCAGCTTCCCACTGCTGAGGAGACTGCGGGACCAAGGTCCACGTCGGCCCTTCTTTCAGATGGAACAGTTGCTGGGGCCTGAGATCAGGCGAGGCAAACTCTGCAGGCCTTCTACCTGAGTACTGTCCTTTCCTCAGCCAGTGAGTTCTGTCACCCAAGTGCTCTGCTCTTCAGGTACCTGGAGAATCCTGTCTTGGGACCAGGAAATGTCTAGTACCAAGTATGCCTGCCTCTGGCTAGTCACAGAATTTATTCCTAAAAGTCTGAGAGAAGCTGGTGACACCCATGGGTTCTCAGCCAGAAGGAAAAAAGACACTGGACCTTTGTTCCCTGTGGGGGAAACCTCTTAGTTTTCTACAGGAGCAGCCTGCTGACGCACATGGAAGCTTACAAAAGTGTGTTCTTGAGACCGAGTGCCAGGTGGGGCCAAGCACATTGGCCTGAACCAAGTGAGTGTGTGTGAAGTAAAAGCAAGTGCACATTCTTTCATAGCTACCTCTTTGCACACATATTTACTATCAACAGATGGTCCCTCTTCCTCCACCCACTCCCCTTCCCCTTTTATAATCACTTCTTGCATAGGATCATAATTATTTCCAAATATTCCTGGTCCGATGACTTCCTCTTCCCAGTGCAATTTTTCACTTCCTATTCCAACCTCTGGTTCCTGAGCTGAGCTCTACCCTGGGACTGGCCCATCCCTGCACATCTTCCTTTGTAAGGGAGACCTTTGCAGATGGCCACCAGATGGGTAGGCAAGTCACAGCCACCATAGCAAGTAACTCATATTTATTTTGCATAAGATTTTAATTTGTATATTTTTGTGATTTATTTTGGCATTGTTATGAGTTTGACTCTCGGGGAGTTTTGTTGTTATGACTCGTGTCTTTTGTCACAAAACAATGATATTTGCTAAACAATATATGGAATTTATTTTTGATTGGTAATAAAAAATGAAATAGGAAATCACGGTGAGTCTAAAATTTGCCTGTTTGAGTTAGTCAAAATTTAGTACCTGTCATAGAAATAGAAGTGACTGATTGGCTGTCACTTATGTCAGGGCAAGGGGCCAGTATTCTGGGACAGTTTAGCAGTAGAAAAGAAGCAGAGCCCTGGCTGGCCTGTGAACCAAAGGGTTGCCGGTTCAATTCCTGATCAAGGCACGTGCCTGGGTTGCGGGCCAGATGTTTCCCTCTCCTTTTCCCTTCTTTCTAAAATTAAGTAAATAAAATCTGTTTTTAAAAAAGAAGAAATATAAGTTACAAAATATGTATAATCAAGACCGGCCTCATAGGAGTTGCCAGACATGTGCTCAGTTATCACAATTAGAAATCCTGTATAATGGACACCTCAGGGTCTTCTGCCAGCAGGTACCAGCAGGTACCCGTTGGAGTGGGCAAATTGCCCCTCCTCTCTACCCTGGAGGCTGAAGGAGAAGGATTAAGCCTGGAGGCTTAATCCAGAGATAGGATCACATTGCTTTATAATGTGCAGTTGCCTCCTGGTCTCAAAGTGCGAGTTTTGATCTCCTGAGGAGCCCACCTGAGAGTGACCTCACTACATCCACTCCTGAAGTGCCCACAGGTATCTTGGCCATGGTACATGATTGTGTTGAGGCCAGGGGCTCAAGCCAGTCAGATCCACCAAGTTGGGGGGAATGTTTAAAGAAAGGGAGGTACTTGTGTAGGCATAAAGGACATTCCAAGTGAAGGAAACAGCAAATGCAAAAAGATGTGTACAGGTGGGAAGAATGAATGTTACCCACCCATTTGTCCCACATGTTAAAGTCCCTGTTGCATGCCAGGTGCAACCAGCCTCTCAGTGAGTTTAATGAGGAAGACCCCTAGAGGGAGATAGTCACAAAAGGACCCTTGGATTCACTGTCTCCTCCACCTGGAATGCGCTTCCCCCAGTTGTTTGTGAGGTTTACCTTGCTTGGTCTGGCGCTGTCCGAATGTCACCCCTTGGAGAAGCCTTCTTAGATCACCCTACATAAACAGCATGGTCCCAACCCCTGTCTCTTCTAGTCTTGTTTTTCTCCATGGTGCTTACTAGCAGATACTAAAATGTGATTTGTGTGCTTCCTGTTGTCCCAATACTAGAACCTAAGCTCTAGGAGAGCAGGGACTTTTCTTATTTCCACATAGTACCAGCACTAGAATAGGACCTGGTACATTGCAGGCACTCCATACAGGAAATACTTGTTGAATTAATGTACTTACCACCATAAGGTAAGTTCTGGATGCTCTTGGGGAGAGATACCTAGTTCTCATAACCTTGACCCAACCTAGTCAAGATGGTGGAGGATGACCAGCTGGAGAAAGTGACATTCGCAAACAAGCAAGCAGGAATTAGCTAGTGAAGTCACAATAGTTATGGGTTTAAAAGACATATTTGAATAAAACATGGAAATATGTTGAACCAAATGACCAGTAGGGAAAATGGCCCATGAAGGGTCAACGAGGGGCCTGAAGGTCAAGTGGCAAATGTCTCCATTGGTGTTGCAACTAACCAGGGGATGGGAAAAGGCACAGATCTGAGGAAGGATCTGGGGAAGTACAGTTGAGGCCTCTACTGTTAACGGAAGCACTGGGTGAGCAGCTTCACCATGTTCTGGATTCTTTGTCTTTGGATATTGACAATTCAAATGACGATTTTGTGCTTTCCAAGTGTGATCCAAATTGCTCAGTGTCTGTCCAAAGGTTTCTTCAACAAAAGTGATAGATAGGTTACTTCCCCAGGAAGCCTGAGACAAATAAGAAGTACAAGTGGAATGACAGATCCATGCATTCCTGACAGGGCCGCTGTTTCCGAATGTGGCCAGGTGGTGACCTGGGTGGGTGACGCCATTATTGGGTAGGTGGTGTTGAAATACAACATCCACGCCGAGTTGGGCTTTACTTTTCTCCTAGAAAACAACACGAAGTAGCGGCAAGAGTCCCGGTGGGTCGTGATCTCGTGTGTTTATATCTTTTCTTCCAAGGGCTTTGTCGTCGTCCCCAGACTACAGCGAGGTTGGGAGTCAAAAACAAGCATCGTCCCGAACCTTAGTTTCCCGGAGCCCACCTCCGGATCTCCCTTCGACAGCCTTGCCTCTAGTCGGCAGTTCCCAAAGCGGCACTTGTTAGAAGTCCCGCCCGGAACTTCTCAAAGCTCTGGCCAGGTCTCCCGCACCTGGACTACCGCTTATAGCGCCCCGCCCACCGGCCCCGCCACCCTAGCCTGCCGAGCCAGCCCCGCCCCGCCCCGCCCCGCCCCGCCCCGCCCTTACAGCCTGTTTACGCCCTGGCGCAGCCTAGCCCGACCCTGGGTACGCCCCCTAGCGTCGCCTATTGGCGCAGGAAGTGCGAGCGCGACACCGATTGGCCGGCAGAGGCGGAGGTAGGCTGCGCGGAGGGCGAGAGGGGCAGCGGGCGATGGCGGCAGTAGCGGCGGCAGGGCTGCTGGGCTGGCTCCTGGCCGCGCTGTACCTGGGCCACGCCGCCGGGGAGGCCGCACAGGGCCCTCGAGTGCTGGGCGTCTGCCTGGAGCAGGCGGGGGGCGCGGGCGCGTCGTGGGTACGCGGAGGGGAGGTGCCGGCTGCGCCCGAGGCCACCTTCCGCTTGCGCCTCTTCGGCTCCGGCTTCGATAACAGCTCTTGGTCTTGGGCGGCCCCCGAGGGGGCGGGCTGCCCCGAGGGCGGGCCGGCTGCGGCGCCCGGGGAGGCGGTGGCCCCAACCGGCGAGTGGCGTGCGCTGCTGCGCCTGCGCGCCGAGGCCGAGCGCCCGCACTCGGCACTGTTGGCAATGCGTGGGGAGCCTGGCGGCACCGCAGCCGGAGAAGCGGCGGCGGCCTCCGCGGGCGAGTGGCGTGCGCTGCTGCGCCTGCGTGCCGAGGCTGTTCGCACGGAGCCGAGCGTCGCGGCGGCGTTCCAGGAGGCGGTGCCGACCTGGGTGCTTGGCCTGGGGGCGGCTGGGCTGCTGGCGCTGGCAGCGCTGGCACGAGGTCTCCAGTTGAGTGCGCTGGTGCTGGCACCAGCCGAGGTGCAGGTGCTGCGTGAGAATGGCTCTGAGGCTGAGCGCGCGGCGGCGCGGCGCCTGGAGCCAGCGAGGCGCTGGGCCGGCTGCGCCCTTGGCGCGCTGCTGCTGTTAGCCTGCGTGGCGCAGGCGGCGCTGGCTGTGCTGCTGTACAGCGCCGCCGGCCAACGGGCCTTGCCCGCTGTGTTGGGCAGCGCAGGGCTCGCGTTCCTGGTAGCCGAGGTGCTGCCGGCCGCCGTGAGTGGACGCTGGACCCTGGCTCTGGCCCCGCGCGCTCTGGCGCTCAGCCGCCTGGCCGTGCTGCTCACCTTGCCCGTGGCCTTGCCGGTGGGGCAGCTGCTGGAGCTGGCGGCGCGACCTGGGCGGCTGCGAGAGCGCGTGCTGGAGCTGGCAAGAGGCAGTGGCGATCCCTACAGCGACCTAAGCAAGGGGGTGCTGCGCTACCGAACGGTGGAGGAAGTGCTCACGCCGCTTCAGGACTGCTTCATGCTAGACGCCAGCACTGTGCTGGACTTTGGCGTTTTGGCTAGCATCATGCAGAGCGGCCACACGCGCATCCCTGTGTACGAGGAGGAGCGCTCCAACATCGTGGACATGCTCTACCTCAAGGACTTGGCCTTTGTGGACCCCGAGGACTGCACGCCGCTCAGCACCATCACCCGCTTCTACAACCACCCGCTCCACTTTGTCTTCAACGACACGAAGCTAGACGCTGTTCTGGAGGAGTTCAAGCGAGGTAAAGTTCAGGAATCATGGAGGGAACCCGAAGGCCTTCGCCCTCCCTTAGAAAAGGAATGGAGGGTTATGGAAGCCTTGGGGAGAGGGCCCCAGCCTTGTGGTGGGCAATGAGACCTCAAAGTGACTTTTTTAAAAAAATGTGGCCTTTAACGAAGATGATGGCCTTGCAGCTTTGAGTGACTTTTTGAAATATTATTTAAAGGCTATCGTTCAGAGGGTGACATTTCTAGAGACAGCAAAACCTCCCTTTTCGCGGTAGGTCCCCAATTCTGGGAGGTATGTCCAGGAGGCTCCAACACTCAGCTCTTTCCCTTTCCAGGTCATTTTTATGGGCTTCGGCTTTGAAGCAGGTTCAAATTCGTGGATAGAAACTTTAAAAAGTAGGAAAAACTAGTTCTCCAGATAACTTGAAGCTATTATCTATTTACATGTACAGACATACTTTGGATATTGTGGGTTCAGTTCCAGACCACCACAATAAAGTGAGTCTTAATCTTTTTGCTGGTGGAGGGTGTTGATTTCAATTTGTAAAAAAAATGCAACATCTGAAGAGCAATAAAGTAAGGAATACCTGTAATGTCAAGATAGCTTGGCCTGTTTCCAGGTCAGCATTGTCATTAATGGGCTGCTGCCTTGTTGATTACAGAAAAGTGAGTGATTGGCAAATACCTTTCTGCTGGTGTAGATGAAGTGTCCACTTTGATTTTGCCAAAAGCAACTTCATGCATACTGATTTAGCCTCCCCTTCAGCTGTCTTTAGAAAATTTCCTACATCTTTTAGAAAGCTTTCCCTTTTTTAACCCTAAGGTCTCTCAAGTTTGCCCTCAGCCACATATTTCACCTTGATATATATGAGCAACTTTAAGGTTGCAGGTAAAAACCAAGACTTACCCTCCAACTGTGAAGGCGTGGTGCTCCTCTGCAGTCCTCTCCATTGCCCAGCTTGGGTGTGCTCCTTAGAGCTTGGCTGCTTCTTGGCTGCCAGCTTAAACTCCTGCAGGATGGGCATAGGACACCCCAGGATTCTGGGTGGGCTTGATCCGAAAGCCTGTATGTGAGGCTGGGAAGTAAGCAAAGCCCCCTGATCTTCTGGCAGCTCTGAGGTCTTCCACCGCAGGCTGGCCTAGGAGGCACTCGGTGAGCCCCTGACAGATGGCAAGGAGACAGCTTTGTGGCGATCACCATGTTACTCCTGTGTTAGCACTACTGTATGCCTGACTGTCATGAGCATGTACATGCATCATCACCTTTCGTGCTTTTGGGGGGCCTGAGTATTGCATAGTTGGATGGTTACTGTTATTACTGTGCCTCCTATTGGGCAGGAGGCTTTGATGGGTAGCTCTGACTGCCCTGCTAGAGAATCTGAGGGGTGACCAGGCAGCCCCTCTCAGGGGAGGGGAACCCAGGTTAGGGGCCAGACAGAACTTCCTGGTGGTAAGCACTTCATCTGGGCCACTGTGGTCTATGAGGTGGCCCTGGGGTCAGCTGGGGAGGGTTCATTCCAACCCTTCTGTGCCACCTCCCAGCTTGAGACACTAGGGAGGCTAGACTTGACACCAGGGTGGTGCCTTTGAGCGGGTGCCTTGTCGCCATGACTGGTGTGGGGAACAGTGGGTGGGTGGTGGAGGGTGCAGAGAAGAGGGTGGCAGGCTGAGCAGGGCCTGGAAAGGAGTCGCAAGAGAGCTTTTGGAGGTGTAATTGGAGGGTTTCGTGGTTGTCGGGCTTGGGGGCAAGAGGAAGGAGCTGGGGAAGAGGGATTGGGTCTGGGCTAGGAGTTTGTTCTGGACATTGGAGTTTGTACAGTGGCCCTGTGGCCAAGTCCTAGAGAGCAGGTGACATGAAATTGGAAGGACCTGAGTGGAGGTGAACGTCCGATCTTGGGTGTAGCAGTGGTCCCTCAACCACAGAAGGGGAGCAGAGACCCTAACCCTGAGGGTGCAAGCATGTTTTTTGAGGGCAGCAGAGGACAGGCTGCTGAGAAAGGCCAGCGGCTCAGAACATCTGGACCTGGGGAAGAGACCACTCACCAAGGGAAGGAGAGTGATCAGAAGGGGCCAGTGTTGTGCCACCTCGACCCAGCCAGCAGGGTTCCCTTGACCTTTGCACTAGTGGGTTGGGTATTTTGGTGTAGGCTGTTGGTATGGAGTGAATGAGGCATGAGAGGTAAGTACAACAGGTATTGAAGACAGGCTTTCCATGCAGTACGGCTGCAGAAGCCAGAGAGCAGTGGCTGTGAGAGGATGAGCTGAGGATTAAGGTGGGCAGGTGGGTTTAGGTTTAGATGTTGTTGGAAAGAAGCCAGTAGGTAGGGATGGCCACCGGGTAGGCCACTCCTGTGCTGGGTGGTGGCCTCAGAGCAGCCCTGGATGGCCAGGCAGGTTTCATGCAGCCTGAAGCTAATCCCGTAGCTGCCTATTAGCTACTAGTACTAGTGCTGCTACTACTACTACTACTACTACTACTACTACTACTACTACTACTACTAGAAACTGGTGGGGGCAATTTGCAACCTGGAAGTTGAGTGGGGAGTGCTTCCTTCCCTTGCCTTTCTCCTCCTGCGGTGAGTGAGGGCCATTCTTAGGGCAGAACGACCTCCTCTGTTCTCTGAAATCCTGGAGCTTTCTCCACTTCTCGTGCAGTGCAGTTCTTTGGTGGATATCTTCTATTTAGCCCAACCCCTTTCTTTATTCTGCTTATGAACAAAAGGCATGAGCTTTTAGAACTCGGTTCCTATCCCACCTCTCTGCCAGGAGTGTGAGGTGGTGGTGCCGCTGGGTTTCCTGAAGGTGGAGTCCCTGGCATCTTGGCAGCTATCATTTTGGCTTCTGTTCCTCGTGTGCTTCCAGAGCCCTGTCTCTCTGAGACTTTATAGTCTGGAAGAGTCACCTCCCCCAGCAAGGAGCCTTCAGTCAGTGTGCAGACTTAATGTGACACCAGTTATTTCGTACCGACATTACCAGGAAGAGTGAGTACTTTGGAGCTAGAGTAAATAATACGTATTTCCTTTAAAGCCGTCAGCCTCTGCCTTCTTTGTCAACCCCCAATGAGATAATTCAAGGACTTCAGCCAGAGGAGGGGTTCGAATAGGTGAGTTTGTCATTCTCTGCTTTAAAGTGCCTGAGTTCTAGTTCATTGTCAAAAGCCACAGTTCTGAAGAGCCAGGTCTTCTATGAGGAATGTTAGCAGTGTTCTTTCTCATGGGACAGATTCAAGCAGTTGCTTTAAAAAACAAAAGAGGGAGGGCAGAGGAGTGTAAACTTTAACTGAATTTTTAAGACTATCCTAGAAACTAGGCATTTTGAAAGAGTCCTTGAGCATGCATATAATTTATGAGTACTCTTGTGCGTGATAACTAACTAAAATGAAAATCTAGAGCTTTTTCAGGGCTTTCCGGTCAATGTCGTTGAGATGTACCACCTGCCTCTTGCTTGTGGCTCTGGCACAAGGCGGGCCTGTGGCCATGTTTGCCAGCAGGACCCATATTTTCAGAGTGTGTATCCTCTCAGAGGAAAAATAGACATAACCCTGCCAACTACCCTCTTTCTGTGTACTTCTACTGCTTTCTCACAGTTGCCTTCTGGGTCCCCTCAAACATTGTCTTGAGATGAAATCACATGGCCAGTGTTTGGGGGGACCTTCCATGTGGCAGGTCACTGAGAAACTTGTGCCTATTTCATAGAAGTTTGAAGGCAAGAGAGAAGTTAGTCTGTTCTGCAGATAACCTGCCACGGCAAGCAGCTTCCTGGAAGAAGGGAGCTGAAATGGGTCGTCTGTGCCCTTGGATGGCCATGTAGAACCTGAGCTTTGGTTCTAGAATCGAAGAAGACTACTGGTTAAAATTGTGTGCCTTGGCCTTCCTGATTGGCCTGACAGATTGGTATCATGGGGCAGGGTTCCCATGGCCCTTCTAGAAATAGCACCTGCTTTCTGGGGTGCGCCATTCCCAACACACACACCGAGGGGAAGAAAGCATCTAGAAATGCTGTGACCCCCATGCAGTGCCCATCTCAGCAGGAAGGAGCAGATTGTTCTGCAGGGACCCCCAGGCTTTTCCTTTGAAAAGGGCAAGACACGTAATGTGTCATTTCCACCTTTCATTTTTGTCTAAACCGATTAGAGTGTCATTGAGATGAAAAAAGATGATTTTTTTCTTTTATTTAGGTGGGCCTGTGGGAATCACCTGAGGGGAGGGTGTTCTAAGACTGTAAAAGCCAGTGAAGCCTGGTGGTGAAGACAGTGAACTTGGGAGCCAGCTGCTTGGGCTCGAATCCTGGTTTTGCACTTGGGTGGGTCACTGAGCCTCCCTGGGCCCCATTTTCTCTGTAAACTGTAAATGGGAATAATAATACTATGTGCTTCAGAGAGTTGTTGGAAAGACTCAGGTAATAAATGAGTAAAGCCATTGGTGGCCAGCCCACAGTAATCTCTGAAACGAGCTTCTCAACCCTCTGCAGTCAGGCTGTGCTTCATAATCGATGGCATGTCAGGTTTGATAAAATACAGTAAATGTTATCTTTTTATTCCTTTACAGCCTCATTCCTGTCTTGATCATCCTGTTAGTGGTTTGCTACTACTACCAATAATGCAGTAATAGCGTTTGGTCGAGTCTCGACATTTTTGCATTTCATCCAACTTTGGAGCAGAGGCCTTCCTATACCTGTTTGCTGGGGTGGGGAGCAGGGGGAGGGCGATGCCAGGGGTGGGGGATGCTGTAGGAAGGGGGTGAGCGTGCCAGATAGAGTTCCATGGAGTGTGTTTCTAAACTCTACCCATTGAATTGTAATTAAACTCAAGGAATGTAAAGGTTGATTCTCACAAAGAAAGGAACTTGATGTCTTGCGTAACCAAAAGATTCCTGAAGCAAGTACCCTCTTCGTGTGCAGGTCCAGGCCAGCTCCCCCCCTAAGCTGTTTTCACTAGTAACAGAGGAGGGTGTGGCTGAGATCAGTCTGCTCTCAGGTCCTGGACCCGCACAGCCCAGGTGCTACCACCCATGTGTGGCTACTGTGCTCTGGACAGGTAACTAAGTAGTCTCAACCAAGTCGTGCTATAGGTGCAACACACACCAAACTTCAGAGATTTGGCACAAAAAAGTGAAACATTTATTAATATGTTTATACCAATTACATATTGAAGTGATATTTTAGCTGTATTGAGTTATTACGATATATTGCCAATTCATTTCACCTGAGTCTTTTTTCTTTTAATGTAGCCACTCAAATACTTGAAATTGCGTATGTGGCATGCATTGTGTCTTCTTTTTTTGTATAGGTATAAAGTTTCATAGTTATTTAGGTGTATAGGTGTATAGATATAAAGTTTTATAGTCTTGTAGGTGAAGAGCACTTACCTGAAGCAGAGTAAATTCTTGAAGTTTCCCCAGTACTGAGAAGTATGAGGTTTTTTTTCTAAGCTTACATTTCTTTAATAGACAAACAAATAAGGAGGTAACCCGAGAAAGACAGGAGAAGGGGAAAGTTCCCTGCTGCTGTTCTTCCTACCACACAGCTCGGGCTCTGACTGGCCGACTACCATTTGTCTTCACCCCCTGGATGATCTCCGTCGACCTTGGCTTCTAGAAATAAAGGGGAGCCTTCAGAATGAGGAAAACTGCCCTAGGGGAGTGAGTCTGAGGGAGGTGCCCTGTTGGCTCCCCCACCTAGATGGTCCCAGGGAGCCTGCATTTCTGAATTTAGTGCCTGTGTCCTCAGTTTGTGTGATGGCAACCATGCCTGAGCCACATTCACGGCTTGGAGCCACACAGACCCGGGGCTGACTCTAGCTCAGGTGAGTGCAGTGTCTGGGGTTTAGGTTCCTTGAATGTGAGGTGAGGCCAGTCCTCATGAGCATGTTGAGAATCTTCAGTAAAATCTTAGAAAGGTCATGCCCAGTGCTTGGTGCTTCATAGGAATACAAACATTAGCATCTGTCGTTTTGGTGGGTTTGTGCAGGATGGGGCTGAGAAACACAGGCGCCTCCAGCACACTGTGACGTGCACATGCCTTCCCCCAGGGAAGTCCCACCTGGCCATCGTGCAGAAGGTGAACAATGAAGGTGAAGGTGACCCCTTCTATGAGGTCCTGGGCCTGGTCACCCTGGAGGACGTCATTGAGGAGATCATCAAGTCCGAGATCCTGGACGAGTCTGAGGACTACCGTGAGTCTTGCCTCTTGCAGTTTTGTGGCTCAGCTGATCTTTTCAGGTTCACTGAGATGTGTGTTTCAGCTTCAGGGGATGGTGGGTCTCTGATCAGAGACGTTATCTCTGTCCCCCCCGCCCGCATGGACCAGTATTGCCCCTTTACAGGAGGGCCCACTCCTGCCCACGGATGCAGAGTTGCAGCCCATCCATTGGTGGACCTGCAGTCCCAGCGCTTGCTTGTTTTCTCCATGACTGAGGGGCTTGGCCCTTAATTTGCATTTCCCAGACTCTCCTCACACCTTTTGCTTTTTATGTGGTTTGTACATTACAGAAGCGTCTCCTCAGAGAACTCGTTCTTTGCTAAGGAGGTGGCCCCAGGAGGTTCTTGGGGCCATGGTTGTACCCTAGAAGCATCTGCCTCTTAGGATGGTGGCTTAGGTCTGTAGGGTTGACGTGGAACCCATGCTCAATGACTGGGGCCTCTCGTGGCACTTAGGACACTGGGCCACCCACCCATGTGTGCTGTCAGGTGAATTGCTTTGCCCGTGAATGTGTCCCACAATGCAGCATTGTTAGTTTTGTTTCTTGACTGCCTCAGGGACAGGGCCACTCGGCTAGCTGCCATCGTGTAGCATCGGGGTTCCTCCAGTTTCTACTTTCTGGGGAGTAGTCTTCTGGGGACCACAGGTGCCTGTCACTTTGCTTCTTTGTGTCATGTCAGCATTATCTTCTCCCAATTCCAAGGAGAGGTACAGTCTTTTCTGGTACTTCTTCAGGGTATGACTGCAATATAGGCTACTTTCCCTCTGTCCTGGGTGTCAGGATTACTGTGTGGTGGCAGTGACATCTGGGTACAATCTCAGGAGCCAAGAATGTGTCTCTGGGGGGGGGTCTGAGTTGTCCCCTAGGAGACCACAGGCTTGTGGAGGGGGTGCAGGCAACATGCTTATGCCTAAGCCCCTTTTGCTCACCATCCCAGGAGACGCCATGGTGAGGAAGAAGCCTGCTTCTCTCAGCGCCCCAGTCAGACGGAAAGAGGAGTTTTCCTTGTTCAAGGTGTCTGATGATGAGCATAAAGTGAAAATCTCGCCTCAGCTTCTCTTGGCCACCCAGCGCTTCCTTTCCCGAGGTGAGGGTGAAGGGTGCGCCTTGTCCCCACTCTCTCAACTAGCCATCCAGTGGGTCAGGTGACCCCCCCCCGCCCCCCAGGGCAGACATGGACTTCTCCATCCCCAGTCAGCAGGAGAGCATCCAGGAGAACCTTGGGGCTTCTCCTGGCTGCCCTGTCAGCAGAGACACTCTTCTGGATGCTCAGGTTGCCTGAGGGGGCAGCTCCTCTGTGCCAAACAGCTGAAAGCCAGGGTCAGACTGGTGCTGCCTGTGGTGTGTGTGGCTGCCCAGTCCTTGTGTTGGGAAGGGGACTCGGCTTGAGGGCCAGCCAGGGCATTCCAGGTGGGCAGCAGGAGTCAGTGTGGTTACACAGGCCAGTTAGGACCCAGTGGCCACTTCTCTTCTCTCTGCCCTGGGCAGAAGTGGATGTGTTTAGCCCATTACGAATCTCCGAGAAGGTCCTGCTGCACCTGCTGAGGCACCCCAGCGTCAACCAGGAGGTGAGATTTGACGAGAGCAACCGCCTGGCTGCACATCATTACCTGTACCAGCGCAGCCGGCCTGTGGATTACTTCATTCTCATTCTGCAGGTAAGCAGGAGCCTGGGCGAGGCCCCCACCTGACTGGAAAGCAGGGAAGGGTCTGAGAGGAGGCGGCACGTCTAGGTGCATCCCTGCATAATCAGAGTGGGTGCTTTCTGCTTGTGCGCCCTTCCGGCAGGAACGGTAACGTGTGCGCCTCTGTGTCTCTCCCTCCACCTCCCAGGGCAGGGTTGAGGTGGAGATTGGGAAGGAGGGCCTGAAGTTCGAGAACGGGGCCTTCACCTATTATGGCGTGTCTGCCCTGACCGTGCCGTCCTCGGGTAAGTTGCAACCCCGCCTGAGTGAAGGCTGGGCTGGCCATGGGGCTCTTCCCCTGCTCCAGCCGGGGCTCCAGGGCCAGGGTTCTGCCCTTTCTTCTCCAGTGCTTGAGCCTCCTTCAAGGTGGTCTACTTCAGGACCTGCTGGATTTCCTACTCTAAGTGTCATGGAGTGGGAAGGGGCAGCATTTTTTCAGGGCTTGTCTTTGCTGCTCACCCCCATCCCTGTAAAACCTCTCCCTGGAGGAAGTATGTTTGCCAGCTCTCCAAAGTTCTGGTCATAGTCCTTCCCCAGTGTGATTGTGGGGTGGATCTTAGAGGCTGTGCAGTTGTCCCCACCAGAGTGGGGCCTGCCCGGCTCCCAGCATGGCTTCCCCATCACTGATTGTTCCTTTCACTAGTTCACCAGTCCCCAGTGTCCTCGCTTCAGTCCCTCCGCCATGATCTGCAGCCTGAGCCAGCTGACGGCACCCACTGGTCCACGTATTGTCCTGACTACACCGTGAGGGCCCTCTCTGACCTGCAGTTCATCAAGGTTTGGGCTGCTCATTGGTGCTGGCTTCTAACCAGCTTTGTGTCCCCAAGGGGCTGGACCACCTAGTCACCAGTTGATGTGGATTGAGAGTAAATTCCAGTGGAGTCAGTCTGAGATGTCCCAAAGCAAACCTTGAACTTGCTCTGCATAATGATGGCCTTGGCTCCCCAGGGGCCCCCTGTGACCACTGCTGATCTGGTCCCATCTCTGGGCCTGCACACCCAGTTTCTAGATGAGATCTTAAAGGCACTTTGCTTGAATGCTCTCTTCTACCCTTAGCTAGGCTATGGTTCTTTCTCCTCATCCTGCCCAGTGTGACTCGCCCACCTGGTTCAGGTGCTTGTGGGCAAGAGGTGGGCGTGGGGGGGTATGACCACATGCCTCACCTGCCCAGTAATGCACTCTGTCCTCCAGGTCACGCGACTACAGTACCTCAATGCACTCCTGGCTACCCGAGCCCAGAACCTGCCACCATCCCCTGAGAACTTGGACCTTCAGGTCATTTCAGGCAGCCAGACCAGGCTCCTCAGTGACAGGACGGCCTCAGCAGCAGGTGAGCCTGCATGGCCACATTCCGCATGTGTCGACCAAGAAGGCGCATGCCCTTCCCAGTCCTTGCTGCGGGCGCACAGACTTGCTCTCTCTGCCCTCACTCCACCCCGCATTCTTCTGTCTTCCTCCTTTTTTGTCCCCAGCCTCTATTTTTATTTTTATTTAGAAAGAGGGGAAGGGAGGGAGAAACAGAGGGGAGAAACATCCATCGGTTGCCTGTCATGTGCTCCCTGACCAGGGACTGAACCTGCAACCCAGGCATATGCCCTGACTGGGAATCAAACTGGCAACCTTTTGCTTCAAGGGATGAGCACCCAACCAACTGAGCCACACAAGTCAGGGCTTCTTGCTGTTTTTAATAGCTCAGATGATACTGAGCTATAATAGGCCAATAGGTACTTGAGTATATGAAGTCAACATTTTCTCTTGAGGGCCTGTTAGGATGATTAACTGAATTAAAGAACACTTGTTAAGTGGGAATGAGATCAAGTTCAGAATCTCTGTTGGCCGTTTAGAATTCGGGTTAGGTCACCTGGAAGATGAAGATTTGGGTCACTAGTGGATCTGGCTTAGCAGGCGGATGGCTGGTGGGCACCGTCCCAGCTAGAAAGGGCACCTGAGGCTTGTGGTTCAATCACATTTGTTTGAAAGCAGGCCCCGAGGTCTCCTCCTGGGCCTCACTGTGTGCAGCGGGAGGGTGTTGGAAGGTGAGGGCTGTGTGGTGAGACGGCAGCCCCATCCTGCACGTGTAAGGAGCGGGGGTGCAGAGCAGCCTGTGAAGGGTGGGCTTTGGGGAGGAGTGGTCAGTGCTTGGGAACTTTCTTGTCCTTGTTGATCAGGTTCTTTTACTCTGATTGAGCTCCTGGGTTAGGGTGAGAGATACTGCAGTGGTTGGCATTCCTGGAGAAGTATGTGGGGCTTTGGGAGGTTGTGGGAGGGAACGCAGGCCTCAGGGCCTGACACCTGCAGTGGGGACACTGGGCTCTTAGTGACCACTTAGTGTGCTGGGCACTGCTCAGCGCTTTCTTTATCCTCACTCGTGAGAGCACTTCCCTGAAGTTTGAGAGGGGGTAGTTGTGCCCATTTCCCAGATGAAGAATTGGAGGCAGAGACAGACACAGGCACTCTGGCCTGGAGCCTGTGCGTGCCCTTGGTCTGGGCTGTGGTGAACAGCTCTGCTTACTCAGACCCATGCTTGAGAACACAGGTGTGTTCTTGTAGCAGAAAGGTACTTTCTGAGAGGTGATGTACAGATGCAAGGGACAGTGGAGCCCGTGCTGGGCCACGTTGGTGGCTTAGCCCAGTGCCCCATCCCTGGGTGCTGGGACGAGAGGGCCCCAGGTGGTGTGTGCTCCTCAGCCCCACGTGTGGCTGGCCCAGGACCCCTCCCAACTGAACATCCGTGCCGTCTTCGGGGGCTGGTGGCACTCCTGTGTGCACCACTGTGATGTCCTTTGATTTTATGACATCCCCTTGCATAGAGGTTTTCCCCGTTGCACTAGACTTGTGTCTCAAAAGCCAAGACGTTTGTTTGTGAGCCTTTTGGTTTTGGTTTTCCCGCGTGGGAGCCGTTCCAGGCTCTGTCTGCTACCTGGACTGCGTGTGTCATGTTCTGGGTGAGTCTGAGAGCGATGGTTTTCTCTTCGTTTTATCTTTTACCAGATACCCAGAGGTCTGTCTGTCTTTTCTTCCTTTCCTTCCTTCCTTCCTTTTTAACTCCTCACCTGAGCATACTTTTTAATTGCTTTTAGAAAGAGAGGAAGAGAGAGAGAAAAACACAAAGTTTTGTTGCTTCAGGGATTGTACACACCTGGACGGGGGATTAAACTAGCAGCCTAGGCATGCGCCCTGACGGGAATCGAATGAGCAACCTTTTGGTTATGGGATGATGCTTCAGCGAACTGAGCCACACTGGCCAGGGCCTCAGAGGTTTTGTTTGTTTGTTTTTTATTGATTTGAGAGAGAGATAAAAGAGGGAAACATTGATTTGTTGTTCCACTTATTTACGCATTCACTGGTTGATTCTTGTGTGTGCCCAGAGATTGAACTCGCAACCTTGGCATATTGAAACAGCGCTTTAACCAACTTAGGTAACCAGCCAGGGCCTCCTCAGAGGTTTCTAAAATCCTTTTTTGGCTTCAGTTGCTCAATGGGCAGTTATGTAAGAGAGTAACTTGTAGTGGCTCTGCGGGTCTTTTCTTCCTTGTAACGGCTTATCATCTCCTTCTGTAGTCATATTGTGGGTTCTTCCCTCCTGCATGTTGCTTGATGTTTACCCTCATGAGGCTTGCCCCTCGTCTTTCCGCCCCTGGCCTTGGACCTCTGGCATCTCGATGCAGTTTCTCTGTTACCCTGCAGGGTTTCCTGTTGCTACATGCACGAAGGTTTCACCGTGTACTGCTTCAATAGGACGGGTCAGAGCCGCCACTGGGTGACTTGGGCCCTGGGTTCCTATGCAGAGAGGTGCCTTTATTTACATGCTTAGAAAGCATGATGATTTTTGATTGCTTATACCAGGGTTGGCAAGGTGAATGAAGGGTTGGATCTGGCACGCTGCTTGTTCTTGTAAATAAAGTTTTATTAGGACCCAGCTTTTTTTTCACAGATTATATATGGTTGCCTTTGAGCTACAATGGAGTCAAATTGTCACAGAGACCATATGACTTGCAAAACCTAAAAATACTGGTCTTTTACAGAAACAGTTTTCTAGTGTCTGAGCTGCCATTTTCAATTTGAAGTAACCCCTCCACATTGAGCATTCACAGAACTGCATTTCCCAGGGAAAGTCCACTAAAGACACTGTGTGCCCTGACCCTCTTATTCTGAGCAGCCGGAAACAGGGTGTGTGCGCCTCCGCCTCGGCTCTCCTGCCCAGCAAGTGCTGGTCTGCTCGGGGCTGCGGGCAGAGGCCCTGCGGGGTCACCTCAACAGCCTGCCTCCTTCTCTCTTTCTCTCTGCTCTCTCCAGCCTACCCAGTAGATGTTTCCTTCTTTGGCACATTTGGAAACTGCATTTGATAATTGACTGGACTAGTGAGCATTTTTTGTTTTAAGAAAACACCCAAGGTAAATATCTTTCTTTTGCTTCGCTTTCCTTTCCCAGCTGTTCAGCTGCTAGGAGGGGCACAGAAACTGCCTCCCTGGCCCGGGAGGCATTTCTCTGAGGATGGGCTGGGCTCCTTCCTGTCCCTTCTCGCTACTTTTCATTTCATTTTTCTAGAAGATAGGAGGACTCGTGGAAAACCTTCCCATCCATGAACCCTAAAGCTCCCTTCTGGGGCAGGCTTCCCTTGCCCAGCATTATGGCCTTAGCCTCCAGTGTGCAGAACCCCAGCCCCTGCTTTGCCGCCTCTCAGTGATGACACCTGTCCTTGCAGTGGTGACCCTGTGAGGTGGAGTCAGGCTGGCCATTTCCCTAACCAGTCACTCCCCAGTCTGCCAAGATACTTGCTGCAGCACCTCTGCCTGACCTGACACTTTGTGTCCTAAAGAGGGCTGGCACCCTTTACTGACTGTGATATTCTCCTCTCCTTCTCTCCTGCAGGGTCCAGCCACAGCAGACCCAGCCTCCCAGCAGAGGAAAGCCCTGGGCGGAACCCAGGGGTTTAACTGCTTGCCAGGCAGCCCCAGGTCTGGGGAACAGACAAGCACGCGGGGAATGGAGAGAGTCCAGCTGCGGCGCAGCTTCCTACCAGCCTGTCCTCGTCCCCTCCAGGCCACGTTTTAGATGGCCCTTACAGATGTGGGTCCTGAGCTGTTCTCAGAACCAGGCGTCAGTGCCAGGAGCCTTCAGGAAGTCCTGCCTCCTTTAGGAAATGGGGGTCAGCTAGGCACAGCCCCCTAGGCCTGCTTCTGAAGGGAGTCAAAGGAACACCGTCATTTCTGTTTTCCGGGCCCAGCCTTCTCCCAGTGACAGCACGGTGTGTCTGTACCCTTGGGGCCAACCCGGGATGTGAGTACACTATTACTGCCTTTGTGTGGCCGTGACCTGTACTCACTTTGCTCCTAATCTGCCAATCTGCTGCTGCTGGCAGCACTGTCTGAGCAAACCAAGAGCACCAGTTTCGGCTGGGGGTTCAAATCCATGGCCTCGGCCTTGGTGAACTTTGTGGCTTTCCTGACAGTGCCATGTTTCGGCGCACACCCCAGCCTGTCCTATGTGCCAAACCTGGAAGCACGACTCTTCACAAGTCTGTGCCACTAGCCCTGCCCCTCCTGTGGAGGTGGCTTTTCTGACCCTTTCAGAGCCCTGAGCGTGCCAGCTGGCCCCCCGGGGGACTGAGAAGGCCTGCTCTTCCTGCTGCCCCTCTGCCTCTCTTGCTTAGTGGCCATTAACAGTGTTGTCACTTTGTGTTTTAACAAGAGGTCACGCACGAGAGGAAGGGCTCTTCTGTTGCACCTAATCCTTCCTTCCTTGTCAGATCCAGGAGCGTAACCAGCTGTTAGACACCATCACACCGCCCTGCTGGCCCTTGGCGGGGGACCTCGAGATTGAGTACATGGAGGGCAGTGAGGGCGGGAAGGGCTGGAGAAGGACCAGGTGGGTCACCGTCATCTTTTAAAAAAACAAAACATGAAGTCAGTTTTTCTGTATCTCTGAAACATTTTACGCTCTTTGCCTATTTCCTGTCCCTAGCTATTGGGTTTTAGAAAATCAGGAACAAGAAGGCATGTCTTTTTCTTCTGGTTTACCTCTGTTTACTCTCCACAGTTCTTTGTGTAGAAATGGGGGCATCATAGGGACCTAAGGATCTTAAATTGGGTAGGGTGAGAGGAGGATTTCTGGAAAATTTCTCAGAGGAACTTGGGTCCTTATCAGGGATCAACGGGAATGAAGGTCTCAAACAGTGGTGACGTGCTTGCTGAGAAGTGGTTCTTAGGAATTTACTCCAAGAGTGAAATACCAGGTGGGAAGTAGACACAGCAGGTCCTTGAATAATGTCTCATTCTAATGTGGATGAGATGCCCTAGGAACTTAACTCTTGCTTATACCAATCGGCCTGTGGTAAAATTGATTTTGTTGTAGTCAGTTTGCATAAAGTTTCAGAACCTATTTGATATTAAGTGAGGACTTACTGTACTTTAAAATCATCTTTCTCCAGAACAGTGGTTCTTCCCCTTGGCTGCACATTAGAATCACCTAGCAAGTTAAAAACACTGAGACCTGGGCCCACGCCAGGATTTAGCATCAGGACCTTTTTAAAAAATAATTTTAGATTCATAGAAGAGTTCCATGTAGCTCCCCTTCATCTAGCTTTCCCTAATGTTAATATCTTACATCACCTCGGTACCTTTAGCAAAACTAAGAGATTAACATTGGTATAAAGAGAACTAAATTATACTTTATTTGGACTTTACCAGTTTTTCTAATGTCTTTTTTCAGTTGCAGGATTCAATCCAGAATACCAATTTGCGTTTAGAACTATTGCCTTATTTTTCTCTTTGTTTCAAAATAATTATAGTTTCATAGGAAGTTGCAAAGATAGAGGTACCCTTCACCCTGTTTTCCTTAATGGTTACATCTTTCTTGGTTACAATACAGTATCAAGCCAGGAATCAGACACTGGGCAGTGAGGGAGCATCATTCTGTATCATCTCATGTGGAGCTCTGTGTAACCCCCACTACAGTCTCGACGCAACTGTCCAGTCAGTGTCAGGATGTCCCCCCAACTACCCTTTCAGAGCCATCGTCCCCCCGCCACCCCAGCCACCATCTCTTATCCCTGGTAACCACTGATGTGTTTGTCATCTCTGTAATTGTATTTCAAGGATGTTACATAAACGGGATCGTACGGTGCGCAGCCATTTGGGACTGGCTTTCCTGAGTGCATGCCGCGGAGGTCCATCCAGGTGGTTGGCATGTGTCAGCAGTTCATCCCTTTTGGTGGTTGCGTGGTGTTCTGTGGTGTATGCTCATTGTTCTAGTTAAGGACACCTAGGCGGCTTCTAGTTCTTGGCTCTCCCAAATAAAGCTGCTATGAACATTCATTACAGGATTTTGTGTGAACATTGGTTTCTTTCTCTGAGGTAAATATCTAGTAGTATAATTACTAGATTATATGACCATTGCATGTTTAGTTTTTAAAAACTGACTTTCAGCGTGGCTGAACAATTTTACATCTCCACCAGCAATGTATGAGTGACCCAGGTTCTCTGAATGCTCGTCAGGATTTGTTATTGCCACTGTATTTTATTTTAGCCATTCTGGTAGGTATGTAGTGATATCTCATTGTGATTTCATTTGCATTAATGTCATGGTTATTATATCTCTCTTCATGTGCTTTCACTGTGTGAGATACCTGGACATGTCTTTTGCCCACTTTCTCATTGGATTGTTTAATTTTTTAGTGGAGTTTTAAGAGTTTTTAATATATATTCTAAATACTAGTCTTTTGTCAAGGTTTTGGTTTACATATATTTTCTCCCACTCTGTAGATTATTGTCTCATCCTCTAAACAGGATATTTTACAGAGCAAACGTTTTTAATTTTGATCAAGTCCAATTTATTGATTTTTTCTTTTATAGATTATGTTTTTGGTGTCAATGGCTAAGAATTCTTTACCTCCTGCTAGATCCTGAAGATTATCCCCTATTTTTTCCCTAAACTTTATAAATTTGTTTTACATTCATGTCTGATCCATTTTGAGTTAATTTTTGCATAAGGCATGACACAGACCAGGTTTTTAAAGAAGTTTTTTAAAGATTTTATTTTAGTTTTAGAGAGAGAGGAAGGGAGGGAGAAAGAGAGGGAGAGAAACATCAGTGTGTGGCTGCCTCTCATGGGCCCCCCACTGGGGACCTGGCCTGCAACCCAGGCCTGTGCTCCGACTGGGAATGGAACCGGCGACCTTTCAGTTGGTAAGCTGATGCTCAGTCCACCAAGCTACACCAGCCAGGGCAAGTCAGGGTTTTTTTAAGTTTGCATTTTACTGTTTACTAATTAGATTGAGCGTCTTTTTGTATGTTGATGGGCAGTTCATGTTTTCTTTTCTGGGAAATGCCTGTTCACATACGTCTTTTGCCCCTTTTCCTATTCATAGTAGTTGTTTATAGATCCTGGATTTCATAATTTGTAGGATAAATGTGTTGCAAAAAGTTACCTCAGTTGGTTTAGCTTATCATTCTACTTACTGTGTCTTTTGGTAAATAGTTAATTTTTCTGCAGTTGGATTTATCAAGTATTTTCTTTCATGGTTTGTTTCCTGTGTCTTAATAAATTCTTCCCTATCCTAAGGTCATAAAAATATTTTTCTACATTATCTGTCTATAAACACACATGTAGACACACTTTTAAATATCAGACTCACCAGAAATTGATAGGTACGTACACTGTTCAGTTTCCTTTACTTTTCCCCCAAATGGGTAACCAAACACTCTAGGTCTGCACACTTGAGTAGCACATGTTTCCCCTCTGCTCTGCATTGCCCTGTCTTATAAATCAGATGCTCACATGTGTGTTGAGTCGGTATCCTGCATCTTTACTATATTATTTTTTATTGTTCCTAGTAATCGTAACAGTGGTGTCTTTAGGGTTTTCTACATGTGGTGTCATGTCATTTGCAAATAGTGACAGTGTTACTTCCCAATTTGGATGCCTTGTATTTCTTTTTCTTGCCTAATTGCTCTGCCCAGGGCTTCCAGTACTAAGTTGAACAGCAGTGGTGAGGTGAGAGTGGGCGTCCTTGTCTTCTCCCTCATCTTGGAAGAAAAGCTTTCAGTGTTCTACCACTGAGCATATTAGCTGAGGGTTTGTCAAAAGTTGCCTTTTTTATGTGAGATACTTTACTTCAATACCCATTTTATTGACTGTTTAATCATTAGTGGTTGTTGTATCTTGTCAAGTGATTTCTCAACATCTATTACTATGATCACGTGACTTTTATCTTTTTATTTTGTTAATGTAGTGTATTGCATTAATCAATTTGCATGTGTTGAGTCATTTTTCTGTCCCAGGAATAAACCCTCCTGATCGTGATGCATGTGATCTTTTTAATGTTTTGTTGTATTTGATTTGCTAGGATTTTTTTTTAGGAGTTTTGCATCTGTGCTCATCAGAGACAGTGGTCTTTAGTGTTCTTGTGGTGTGTTTGCCTGATTTTGGTATCAGGGTAATGTTGGCTACATAAAATGAGTTAGGAAGTATTTCCTCTTCAATTTTTTTGGAAGAATTTCAGAAGGAAAGGTATTAAGTATTCTCTAAATGTTTGGGTAGGATTTCTAGTGGAGCCATCTGGTCCTGGGCTTTGTTATTTTGGGAGGGTTTTTTTCTGCCCATTTCTTATAGGCTATTGAATTTGATAGCGTTATAGCCTTTCATAGTATTCTTTGTGCAAGCCTTTGTATTTCTGTTATGTCCATTGTAACTGCTCTTTCATTTCTGATTTTATTGAGTCTCTTTTTTCCTTAGTGAGTCAAGCCAGATATTTATCAATTTCACTCTATTTTTCTTTGTTCTCTATTTGATTTATTTTTGCTCTCATTTTTATTTTCTCTCTTCTACTGACTTTTGGCTTCATTTGTTCTTTTTCTAGTTTCTTAAGGTATAATGTTAGGTTATTTGAGATTTTTCTTATTTCTTGAGGTAGGCCTGCAATGCTGTAAACTTCCCTTTTAGTATGGCTTTGCCGCATCCCAAAAATTTTGGTGTGTTGTCATTTTCATTTGCCTCAATCTTTTTTTTTTTATTTTTCATTTTATTTTTATCTATTTTTTTAGAGAGGGAGCAACATTGATGCCAGAGAGAAACATCAATTGCTTACCTTCTCATACATGTCCCAGTCAGGGATCGAACCCACAACCCTTCAGCCTATGGGATGATGTTCCAACCGAGCCACACTGGCCAGGGCTCTCCATGTATCTTTTGATCTCTTCTTTTATTTCTTCTTTGACCCAGTCATTGTTCTGTAGTATGTTGTGTAATCTCCACATATATGTATTTTTTTCCAGGTTTCTTTTGTTAGTTATTTCCCAGTGTTATACTGTTATGATTGGGAAGTATGCTTGGTATGATTTCGGTATTCTAAAATTTTATTGAGACTAGTTTGGCGCCCCAGCATATGGTCTGTCCTTGAGAATGTTCTGAGTACACCTGAGATGGATGTATAGTCTGTCATTTTGGTATGGAAAGTTCTATAAATAGTGATTATGTTCATTTGGCCTAATGTGTCATTTAAAGTTGATATTTTTTACTGACTTCCTGTTTGGATGATCAACCCATTATGTCAATGGGGTATTCATAAGGTCCCCTACTGTAATTATGTTTTTGTTAGGTTCTCCCTTAGGTCTGTTAGCATTGCTTTCTGTATTTTGGTGCTTCCTGGCTGGGTGCATATATGTTGATAAGAGTTATGTCTTGATGAATTATCCCCTTTATCATTATGTCTGTCTGTCTTCGGTCTCTTATTACCTTTGTTGTCCTGAAGTCTATTTTGTTTCACCCTGGCTGATGTGGCTTAGTGGATTGGGCGCCAGCCTGCAAACCAAAGGGTCACCGGTTTGATTCCCAGTCAGGGCACATGCTTGGGTTGTGGGCCAGGTCCCCAGTGGGGGGTGTGCAAGAGGCAACCACACATTGATATTTCTCTCCCTCTCTTTCTTCCATTCCCCCTCTCTAAAAATAAATAAATAAAATTTTTATTTTAAAAAATCTATTTTGTTTCGTGTAAGTACAGCAATACCTGCTTTTCTTTTCATGACTTTGCTTGGATTATCATCTTCCACCCCTTTGCTTTGAACCTGTGTTTGTCTTTGTAGCTGAGATGTGTCTCCTGAAGGCAGCGTATAGTTGGGTCTTGATTTTTACTCCATCTTTTACTCTATGCCTTTTTTAAAGCCTTTTTAAAAGACATTCATTCATCCATTCATTTATAGAGCGGGGGAGGGGAGGAGACAGAGGAAGAGAAATATCAATGTGCGAGAGAAACATTGCCTGGTTGTCTTTCATGGGCCCCCAACTGGGGACTCAGCCTACAATCCAAGCGTGCTCCCTGACTGGGAATTCAGAATTAAGCCAGCGACCTTTTTGTCTGTGGGACAGTGCCCAACCCACTGAGCCACAGCAGTCAGGGCTACTCTGTGCCTTTTTATTGGTGAGTCGGTGCATTTACATTTAGAATGACGATTGATATATGAGGACTTAACTAATGCTATTTTATCTTTTTCTCTTCTGGTTGCTCTGTATCTTCATTATTTCTTTTCCCTTGTGTTTCTGTCTGCTATTTTAGATTGGTGGTTTTCTATGATTTTTTTCCCCTTAATTTTCTTTTTTAAAGATTTTATTTATTTATCTTTAGAGGGGAAGGGAAGGAGGGAGGGAGAGAAATATCAATGTATGGTTGCCTCTCGCGTCCCCTGCTGGGAACTGGCCTGCAACCCAGGCATGTGCCCTGACTGGGAATCGAACTGTGATCCTTTGGTTTGCAGGCCTGTGCTCAATCCACTGAGCTACACCAGCCAGGGCCTTAATTTTCTTTTTTTTGTTACATGTCTCAGCTCTAGATTTGTTTTAGGTTTATGTAAAAACAAGGTTTCATACGTTTTTTTCCTCTGATTGCATCTTCATTCACCTGTGCAAGTTAAGTCGCCCCCCCTTTATGTTTCTGTTGTCACAAAGAGCCTTTTTAAAAAAAAGGATTTTATTTATTTATCTTTAGAGGGGAAGGGAAGGAGAGAGGGAGAGAAATATCAATGTATCGTTGCCTCTCGTGCGTCCCCTGCCGGGAGCTGGCCTGCAAACCAGGCATGTGGGAATCGAACCACAATCTTTTGGTTCACAGGCCCACGCTCAACCCATTGAGCTACACCAGCCGGGGCACAAAGCAGCCTTTTTTATGCTGTGTTCCTTTCCAAATTGCAGAAGTTAAAGTCTCTCTTTAAAATGCTTTTTCCCCTTTAACTTTTGTTATTGTTTATGCCCTGTTCTAAAACAGAGTTGCGATTTCCTGCTTCGATCTGTTCCATTTTTTCTTCTTCAAAGCTTTTAAAAAAATTATTGATTTTAGAGAGGAAGGGAGAAGAACATTGATTTGTTGTTCCACTTATTTTATGCATTCATTGGCTGACAGTCGTAAGTGCCCTGACCAGGGATCAAACCCACAACCTTGCATATCAGGACAATGATCTAACCAACTGAGCTACCTAGCCAGGATTAAAAAATTTTAATATACTTTTATCTTTTTATTTCAGGTAGAAGAGCTCCCTTAAACATTTTCTGCAGTGCAGTTCTTGTGGTGGTAAATTTCTTTAGCCTTTTTTTTTTTTACAATATTCATTTTCTAAGATTTTATTTATGTATCTTTAAAGGGGAAGGGAAGGAGAGAGGGAGAGAAACATCAGTGTATGGTTGCCTTTTGTGTGTCCCCTGCTGGGAACTGGCCTGCAACCCGGGCATGTGCTCTGACTGGGAATTGAACCGCAGTCCCTTGGTTCGCAGGCCTGCGCTCAATCCACTGAGCTACACCAATCAGAGCTCCTTAGCTTTTATTTATCTGAAAAAGCCTTCATTTTTCATTCATATCTAAAGGTTAACTTTGCTAGTTGATAGTTGCTCTCTTTCAGTATTTTAAATATTTAATTCTACTCTCTTGGCGTGTAATATTTCTGCTAAAAATCCCAATAATCATCTAATAGGGTTTTCTTTGTAGGTTACAATGTTTTTGCCCCTGGCTACCTTGAGAATTCCTTGTCATTAATTTTTTTGACAGTTTTAAAATAATGTGTCCTAGAAGTTGACATAATTAGGTGTTCAGTTAGCAGCTGCTGCTTTTTTGTTTTCCCTGTATGATTTTGTGTATATGAAATTCTAGAGAAGGTATAAAAATTGTTCTAGAAGAGGCAAAAGTAACCTGTAGTGACGGAAGTAAGGCCAGCCTGGGCCTCAGGGCCGGTGGCTGATTGACTGCAAAGGGACATGGGAGAGCATTTTGGAAGATGTCCTGTATTTTGACTGTGGTTGTAATTACACAGGTATATACATTTGTTAGAACCCATGGGAATGTGCTCTGAAAGTGGGTGCACTGTTACCATATGCAATTTATACTTCAAAGGGGGACAAGAGGAGGAGGCAGCCAGGACGGAATATCCACATTAAAGATAACATGAGCTCTATTAGCTTCTTGAATTTAAGGGTCCAGCTCTTTCCATAGGTTTGGTAAATTCTTATCAATTATTTATTCGACAAGCTCTCTGTCCCCTTCTCTTCTGTCTTCTGGCACACCCATTGTCCTTGTTTCTCTTTCTCAGTCAGGTGGTTCTCACAGAGATCTTCCATTTTCTTTAAACTCACAGTTCATTTCCCCCCTGAGCCTTTTCTAGATTTCTTTCTTGGAGCTCCTAATCGTGTGTTCCATCTGGCCTGCCCTGTTTCCAGTGCTCTCTAATTCATTCTTCCACTCATTTGAATTCTGCAGCTCCAGAATTTGTTTGGTAAGGTTCTTTTGTTTGTTGATTCTATTCCTTAGCTCATCGAATTGCGTTACGGAGTTTTTTTCATAACGGCAATCTTGAATTCTCTTAAATCAGTCTTCTATGTCTTGGAATTTGGTTTCTGGAGACTTACTTTCTGAGCTTCCTTGTTACCTTGGTTATTCATGGTACTTGATAGATTGTTTCTTTGGGCACCTGATGTAGTGAACTCTTTTTTAGGTAACTTTTGCTCATTATTCTGCACATTGGAATATACAATGTCTTTCTTTTGTATTCCAGCAGATGGTGCTATAGTGCGAGTTTTTGTTGCATTTTACCTGCTCTGCTGGCACCTCTGGGATCTCCCTGGGGCAGTGTTTCCTCAGTTGTGGAAAATGCCCCGTATTTCCCAAGGAGATTGGTGTCCCTGGTGTTTGGGTCACCTCATTCTCAGAGTAACATCCCTGTGGTGGGATGTGGCAGACAGTGGGGTTCCAGGCCTGTGAGTTCCTAGTGCTGCCTCTTTGTAACCGGAGGCTGCCAACCATGCTGTGTTATCTTAGGTGTCTCCATACCAGGTTCCACCAGGATGGGTGGGTGGGATGGGCTCTGGGGTTGGGTCCATAAGTCTGCAGCTTTGCCACCTTGTAATGGTGGCCACCAATCTGCTGCTGCCAGAACACCACTGTGCTGCGTCCAGCCCAGTTTAGGTGCAGTCGGAGCCTGCTACTGAGACGAGTATTGCAGGGTTGGCTGCAGCAGTGCTCTCCCCTCAGGCTGGAAGGTTGCTTCTGCTGCCTGCTGCTGTGTGAGAGGTGCAGCCTGACTCCTTCCTTCGGTTATGTCAGCTGGGGCCACGGTGGGCGTCACACGGCGACTGCAGCCCCGCCTCTCCTTCCCCTGCTTGCTGCACTGCCACCTTCGGAGGGCTCCGTGTACGCGTCTCAGATGTGTTCGTGGGTTGAATTACACTCGTCTGACTGGTAACTTTATGATGCGGATATCACTCCTCTTTTTTTTAGCCTGCAGGTATCAAGCTGCTCAGCACCTTTATCTTTTCTCCATTGAATTAACTTTTGTGTTGTTGTCAGAAAGTCATTTGGGCATACTTGTGTCCATTTCCGAACTGTACATTCTGTTCCATTGGTGTTTCCCTCCATCAGTACCACACTGTCGCAATTACTGTAGCTGCACACAGGCACACCTCCTTTTATTGCGCTTCCCCTTTTTCACAGGTGTAGCATGACTTCCAAATGGAAGGCAAGGTGCTCCACCAGCAAAAAGATTACAACTCACTTTACTGCAGTGGTTTGCAATTGCAGTGTCTCCAAGATAAGCCTGTAATGAGTTTTGAAATCCAGTAGACTCATTCCTCCCACTTTATTCTTTCTCAAAATTGTTTGAGCTACTATAAGTTTAAAAATAATCTTATCTAGCTCTACCAAAAATCGCACTGGAATTTCAGCAGGAACTGTATATCAATTTGGGGAGAATTGATATCTTTGCTATGTTGCATCTTCCAAACCGTGAATTTGGTAAGTCTCCATTTATTTAAATCTTATTTGATTTAATTCACCAGTGTTTTGTAGTTTTCAACATACAAGTCGTTATGTGTTTTGTTAGATTTACATCTAAGCATTTTCGTTCCAGAAACATGTAAATGGTACTGTTTTTAATTGTGGTGTTCACGTGGTCATTGCTCATAACGTAGGAATAGGTTTTTTTATGTTTATCTTATACTCTGAGATCTTGCTAAACTCATATTCCAGGTGGTTTTTTGTAGATACCTAGGATTCCTATATAGACAGATGTCGCCTACATGACAGTGCTGACACCTGGGCCCTAGCCCAGGAACTCGGATCTGGTTGTTTGGATATTAGGACTTTAAAAAATGTCCCTTGTGACTCTAATAAGCAGTGAAGGCTGAGAACCACTGCTCTTTGAACCTGTCAGCGAGCAAAGATGCCTTGAGTGCAAGGGCCAAGTACCCTGACTACCCCCTCGGCACTAGGGGACACTCTTGCTGACAGGCGGCATGGTTAACGGGCGTGCGCTTGGCCACTGAGGAAGACAAGGCTCTGGGCCTAATGGCCTGGTCCCTTCTACCCAGAACACGCAAGTAGACTGATCGATAACCAACCAGTTTTAATGAACACAAAGTACTGATGCGTATAAAAAGGTATTTTTGTCTGTCACTTAAGTATCCCCGTTTTCTAGATGGGGAGTTGTCTTCTCCATGGGCCAGAGTACCTGTTTCTCCCATGGCCTCAGCATCTGGGTGCATGGTGGCTCTGTCCACACAGGGCAGCAGCTGCCCGTGGGAAGGGAAGACGTGGGGCTGTAGTCAGCTTTTTCACACGGTAAGAATAGGCTTATTCTTGGCCTGAGAAGGCCCCCAACGTTAGGTAAAAGTAACTGTAGATTGGGTGTCTGCCCCGGTGCTTACGTATGTGAGGGAGGCTAAATCATCCTGCAGCCTGTCCCTTGGCCTGCAGCTCTCAGTTTAGGGCTGAGTTCTGTCAGGTTCACTCTCTGGCATTTAAGGAGCCAGCCCTGCCAGGAGCACGTCTGCACCAGCATAACTTGAAGTATGAAGGACAGTGAAAGAGGAGGAGCCTCTAGGAGAGCATGTTCCAAGTTGGGTTGTAAATGTGCCCCCAGTTAGCAGCTGGGGGACAGGAGCAGGTGAGTTCCTCTGCTCCCTTCACAGTGGAGCTCAGCCCCTCTGTGTCCTGCCTCTGCGGTTGCAGGAGGCAACAGCCCCAGGGTGCAGGCAAGAGCTCAAGCACCAGTACCAGGGTGGTGTTAGTGCCTGAGGTAATGTAGGGTTACGGGCCACTGCCTCAAAGGCTGAGTGGGCCACAGGCAACCCCAGAACCCCAGTCTCTTCATCTTCACTTTACCAGGAGAGCTCCTACCTAGCCAAGTAGAGAGCAGTGGACTGGTCTGACCAGAGCCTTTAGACAGTGGGCAGGGGGTTCTCTAAAGTGTGGCTCCAGCTCTTCAGTCTTAGGGTTTCCGTGGAAACCTGGTTGGTACTGGACTTACGCTGTGGGGCCTCAGACCTGCTGGGCAGCCCCCTCCAGACCCAACACCAGAGTCCCTGAGACCAAAGTGGTCTAGAGCCACTCCCAACATCATCAGGGTTTCTGCTGACAGGAGTGGAGTCGCTGAGAAACCCCTGCCCAAGGGCACTGGCCAGTTGTAGAAATGCCTGCTGTCTCTGGCCTGGATGGCAAGCTGCTGGCCACGCTGAGTCACCACCTGGCAGGAAACACCCTGGTGGAGGTTGAGGCATAAGCAGTCCCCTAGGTGGAGCCTCACTGGATACTGGGGAAGACTAGCACCGACCCTGAGGAGCCTGAGGTGTAGGACACCTTGGCTTTTGCTCCATCCTCTTTGCTGTCCCTTGTCTGGACCCACCTTGCTTTTCCTGCTCACCCAGGGTTCTACTCCAGTTCTTCCTAGCTTGTGCCCCGCCAGGGAGCAGGTCATCCCAGAGACTTGAAGCCAGGGAAGCTGTTCCAGCCACCTGCCAGGCCTGGTCTCTGAGTTGCTTCTATCCTGACAGCTGCCCTGGAGGCCTGAGGAATCAGGACTGAGGTCAGAACCACAGACAGGTGTGAGGATAGGTGGGGAAGGGGATGGAATGGTAGCTGTGAGGGGCCCTGTGGGTCTGCTGTCATCAGCATCGTGTGCGGGGATGCCCCACGTGGGCCTGCAGAGCCTCACGGATGCCTCGTTGCCAGTCTCGAGCCAGCTGCACTGGGGTCACTGAAGCCTGAGAACAAGGTTGCTGGGTCAGTCCTTTCAGGTGCTCTGCCCAGCCACCCTCCTGGGTGCATGGCCAGGTCTGGGGCCTGCTGGGACTCACCTGGTTCTGCACGCCCAGCTGGGCTCCATAGAGCAGCAGTACCTTCATGGCTCTGTAGTGGCCGTGCCGCACAGCCTCGTGCAGAGCTGTGTCCCCTTCCTGCCAAGAAAGGAAATGTTGGTGCTCTGCCTCCTGGGAGCATGCCCACACTTGTTCCTGTCCCCTCTTCTTCCCCCACAGGTGTGCATCTCCTAAACTCCAAGGGTCCCCGTGACACATGCAGCCAGGGGAGCAGTGGGAGCAGCACTCATCCCAGCCTGCCCCCTGCCCCTGCCCCAGGGCCCCTTTTCTCTGACTTCCCAGTGAGCTAAGGCAGCCCCGCTTAGGCTCTCTCCTCTTGCTTCTATCCTAAGCCTGCCCTTGTTTCACTGTCCCCAGCTAAAAAAAAAAAAAGGAGGGATGTCACCCTCTTAATCTTCCCAGCCACGGGAACAGTTGGGTTGGCAGGTGCTGTCCCTGAGCTCAAGTGCCCTCAGTCACTATCCCCCACCGGAGCTGCCTCAAATAAGTGCCGACCTTGTCCTGTGCGTCAATGTGGGCTCCACATGCGATGAGGTGCTCCAGGCACTCACAGTGCCCTGTGCGCACAGCCACGTGCAGGGGGGTGCTCCAGATCTAAGGGTGTAAGTGAGAATGTGTCCAAAGGGCTGGATTTCCTCCAGCAACAAACACTGTCCTATGACTGCTCGCTTCCTCCTAACAGGCCGCCCTGCTGTGGTGTGCCTCACCTTGTCCCTGGCATTGACCTGGGCTCCGTGGTTAAGCAGCTGTTTGAGGATGTCCAAGTGTCCTCCGCGGCAGGCCCAGAACACAGGCGTCCTGTCCAGCTGCAAAACAAAAGCCCGAAACCCTGTGACACCGTAGGCCAGGTAGAGTCTCTGCCTGGAAAATGGGCTTTCCCTGATGCTCACCAAGTCGCGAGTGTCCACAGTGGCCCTTGCCTCCAACAGCTTGTTCACCAGCTGGCTGTGACCCTTCAGGCAGGCCCAGTGCAAGGCTGTGCGGTGGAGCTGGAGGGTGGAGATGCGGGCAGGGCTTACCGTGTTTTGCAGTGTATAATGTGCACCCACGTTTGGGGCCTTTCACTTTCAGGAAAACATTTTTTTTTAAAAACTACTTTTAGACAGAGGAAGGGAGAGAAACATCAATGTGTGGTTGCCCCTGGAGTGCCCCCCACTGAGGACCCAGCCCACAGCCCAGGCATGTGTCCTGAATCGAACCAGTGACCCCCTGGTTCTCAGGCCAGTGCTCAGTTCACTGAGCCACATAGGCCAGGGCTAATATTTTAATTATTTTGAGATACTTGTTTTTGGTATTATAAAGGAATTTTAGCATTTATTTTTTAACATGTTATGGTACTAGAAGTTTTACATAAATAATTACAAAACACAAAAATAGATACAAGGTATTTCAGGTTATCTTTCCCTCCAAATTTTGGCAAAAAATGCACAGTAAGTAGATGGAACACAGCCACCACTTAGAGGTCCTACCCCTAATCCAGTTCCCAGAGCTGCCTGCTCCTGAATCATGCAAAGGGTCCCTTCCTCTGGCTCAGTGCGCAGCTGGGATTTGTGTCCCATAAAACAAAAGCACCCCAAAGACCCTTGCAGCTACTGAGCTGCTCTCTGATTCGCTCCACCCTTGCCACCTTGTCATGGGCATCAGGGTCCCCTCCGTCTGCCAGGTACTTGTCAATCAGGGCTTCCTGGTTCTCTGCAGCTGCCTTCAGGAACGTCTCCAGGTCGACAGGTTCCAGCTGGACCCGGGGCTGCGGCTGGAAAAGTTAAGGACCAGAGCAAGTCCACAAATGGTGGGCCTCTGGGACGTTACCAGTCTGCTAGTCACAGCAGGTGGTCCCCACAGAGACACTGTCCGCTTATAGAAATAATAGGTTTTTTAAAAGCCCCAGGAGATTCTGGCGGAATGGCTGTTCGGGTGAGGGGGGCTAGGGGTTCACTTGTGCCCCCCAAGCTCATATGTTGAAGTCCTGACCTCCAGAGCTTCAGAATTGGACCTTATTTGGAAACAGGGTCATTGCAGCTGTAGTTAGGATGTCATACTGGAGCAGAGTAGGCCCTAATGCAGTGTAACTGGTGTCCTAACAAAAAAGGGACATTTGGAATTAGGCATGCACCCAGGGAGAGTGTCATGTGAACATGAGACAGAGCTGGGGTGGTGTGTCCACAATCAAGGGGACACCAAGCTTTGCCACCAGCCCCCAGGAACTTGGACAGACTCCCTCACAGCTCCGAAGGGAGCCCATCTTGCTGACAAGACCGCAGACCTGCAGCCTCCAGAACTGTTTTAAGTCCCAGCGGTCCCAGCAACTGAACACAAGGTGGGGGGCTCCAGAATGGACTGTCCAGCTCATAAGTTGCTGCTGTGCGGGTGTGGCCCAAGCCCCCCCCCACCACCACCCAGTATCTCACCCACCTTAACCACGGACTCAGGTGCCCTGGGGGGGACTCTGCGTTTCATTCGCTTTTCTCTTCGTCTTTGAACCAAGTTTTCCAAGTCAGCCAGATTCTCCAGGTTAAGTCTGGAACTCTTAAATCTCTCAAGCTGCGGCAAAAGACAAAAGACCGTGCCAGCCGCCAGCCACAGGTGCTGGGGCCTTAGAGGCAGACTCTTACTCTAAGCTCCCTCTTTCCTGCCCAGAGCGGAACCACCAGCTGCTCTGGCTGCCACCCCACACCACTCACCCTCCTCCTCTTCTCTTCTCCCAGTTTCTGCCTCTCCTGGGCCACGGCCTCGTGGGGTCCAAACCTCCAGTTGCCTGGCCAGACTCCAGGATAAGGAACTTCATATCCATGTCCCAACACTTTACTTTCTTCTCTTTCTCTGCTTACCTGTGGGAACAGGATAAGGATAAAGACAATTACAAGTCCTTGGAGAACCTAGCTGTGCAGTGGAGGTCCTGACAAGAGCTGACCAACACAGGTCAGGGTCCTGGTCTGAGGGCTGGCCTGGCCCTTCTCAAAGCTTCCAGGGCCAGGGTTCCTGCTGGCTCTCACCAGCAGTCACCTACCCTGTCCTGTCAGCAAGGGCACATCTATTTTTACTCCTGGGCATATGACATCTCAGCTTCCCTTAGGGGTTGCTGCCCTCACATTCCTACCAGCTCATGCCACACTGCCAACCTGACCCCAGTCTTGGAGGGACAGAGGAGATGCTTCCTGGGTAAAAGTCTGAATTTCTGGGTTCAAATTTTGGCTCTTCACAGAGCTGCTACTTCATCAGCAAAATGGTGTTGAACTAGCTCTTAGCTCACATTGCTGTGCTGGGGTAGAGCCCATAACCTGATGCTACGCCAAGCCTGCTCCAGACCCTTCCCCAGGGCATTAGGAGCTGGGAGCACCAAGGAAGGAACATGTTGAGGGGAAGAAAAGGTTGGAATGACGGGATGTCAAGGCCTGGGGCTCCTAGGCACAGAGAACTGTATTCCCTTTTAAAGCAAACACTGGCAACCCAACATTCCTTGGGCTCTCCAGCTTGTGCCAGGTTGGGGCCAGCTGGCTCCTGTGACATCCTGGGCCTCCTATGTCCTACCTCACCAAAACACAACCCCAAGTGTCACCAGCGTTCCTTTGTCTCTCAGTGTCCAGGGAACTGGAGCACCGTGCTCCCTCCCCAACAAAGGCATCCAGATTCCCGGGCCATTTCCAGAGCAACTGCAATCGTGACAGTCGAGCTGAACCAAGGCCCAGCTATAGTCACGTTTTCCAAGGGAGCCTGCCCTCTCCTGCTCCTCTTTAGCCATCACAGCCCAGGGCAGAGCTTAC
>PVKM010006168.1:0-45160 GCA_004027735.1 Carollia perspicillata | reverse complement strand
AACCCTCAGGTGATCCCTGTATGCAATAAAAGGTTAGAGTACAGTGAGACCTTACTTAACATCATTGATAGGTTCTGAGACTTTAAGCAAAATCATGTCTAAAAAACCAACTTTACCATAGACTGATTGGTATAAACAAGAATGAAGTCTGTTCTGCCTCTCATCAATGTTATAACGAAAGGATGTTATTCACGGACCTGCTGTACTTCCTAGAATGCTCTTTCCACCTATTTTGCCCATCTTACTGGTTCTCAGCCTTCAATGCTCCCCTTTTATGTGTTAAAAATGCAACCTGCCCTTTACTATCTTGAAATAAATGTCCTGGATAACATATCTATACCCATAATTTTAAAAATGCTATAGAATATTTTAACTACAGTAATAAAAAAGAAAGTAACATGAAATAAAATGTGTATTTCTATATGTGAATGCTTGGAGAGAACTGCTCTCAAAGACGTAACAAAGTAATGAGGTGTTTGCCTAGACTCACTGGGGGTGGACAAACATCGATGGAGGTGGACTCAGGTGCACGGGTGACACAAACACCACGAGCAATAAGACAGTCAATGATACGACTTTTCAAGATGGTGAATGACTCTTGGCAAAATTCCAGAGAGAGCAAAACACAGTCTTCCTTTGGCTCATAGGGCAGTCCTATTCTTGCAAAATGAAGGTTTTATTAAACCTGTACAGAGTACGCTTTCTGTTTATACGTGACGGGAGTTGGGGTTGGGGCTCAGAGCATCCTAATAAGCAGAATTTCGCCTACGTAAATGTCTGAGAGGCGACTCAAGTGCCATGCTGGATGCAGAGGGTTCTCTGTTAGAGAGGGCTGAACCATGCGTGGCAGCACATGCAGCATCTCTGGCCTCCATCCAGTAAATGCCAGAGCTGTCCTCCCATCAGCAACCACCAGTCATGCCCCCTAAGATTTCCAAGCCCCCAGAAGGGGCAATATCTCCTGCTGAGAACTGCTGGTCAGCCTGAACCACACAACGCTTCCTTCAAGCCTCAGTTTGCACAGCCGCTCCCTCCATCCCCAGTGCTTCCCCATATCTGTCCTCCCATGGTGTTCTCTTAGTTCCCCAAACCTAGTTCTGGCCCAGTCCTAGGAGTGGGGGAGGGCAGTGTGTGGGGGCGGGGACTGTCTCTTGATCACTTCCTACCTCTCCAGGAATCACACAGTCTGAAACTGAACAAATCTTCAACCAAGCTTGTTGAATAAAGGATTAAATAATAATAATTAATAAACAAAACAGCTCTGAGAGCTTGTGGATTAGTGGTATAGTCATCCATAACAACGGAATGTTTGCTAATATCCACACTGACGATAACTTGATAAACATCGACAATGGTTGGTAACCTTTCTTTTTTATTTTCTATAACTGCATGTATTTCTGCACAGGATAAAGGCATTTGACACATTCAGTGCCAGCTGTGTCGGGCACTGGGCTGCACGTTTCTTGAGGAATTCACAGTGTGTCAGGAGAAAGAGCAAAGAACATAACTTGGTATATTTAAATCTGATGTTACACCTCCTGGGTGGCACCCAGGGAAGGCATGATTAATTCTGACCAGGGGTGTTGGAATCACATCTTTTACGTATAATAGAGCAAAGGATCACATGTTGGGACTCTCACATAAAGATAATATGAAGAAATAGGTGGTTTATTTATTGATAGCACTTTTTAAAAACTCTCTAAAGTAAAAAGAAAAAAGAAGATGAAAAAACCTAGAAGGCAAGTGTTTTCCCAAAGGTTCATAGGCTATGGATGGCGAACTGTTTGCCCTTGGCTGTATGGCTTGAAGCCCTTCTCCAGATCTTGGGTCAGCTGGTAAAACTGGCCTTCTAAACAGAATGGCATTCCCATGGTGCCCTGGGCAAATGGGCAATTTGAAATAATGTCATTGTTTTCCCCCACCTATAACATGTTGAGTTTGGTACTTGTGCTCTGAGGAAATTTACTGCTAAAAAATACACATTTTTTTTTTACTTCAAATAGTAAATAGAATAGATCTTGAATGTATTTGTACTTTTAGGGGTGGGGATGATGGTAAGAAATTAAAACAAACACACTTTCGATAGTGCTAATATTTCAGAACTGCAACACATATACATGCCTGATTCTTCTCTGTCCCAGAGTATTCCACTGCTCCCGGCATGTCTGAGGCATATAACAAATATTTGTCCAATGAATTAATGCATGCCTTACTGATGAAATGGCCTGTATTTTCATTTGTTCTGAGCTTCAGAATTTTTATTAAACTTCCTAAGTTTTAGGGAAGTCAAACTGTGAAGGAGAGGGATGGTGGAAGGGTTTCCTTCGCAGCCCCGAGTGAATGCAGTCTTTGAGGCACCGAGGACTCAGTCAGGGAGTGCTGTGACCTCCCCAACCTAGCACAAAGGTGGCCTTTTTTGTTTTGCTCCTTCCCTTCACTGGTTTCAGGAGCTGGTGCCAGCTGAGTCTAGATGGTGCGCACTTTACACTTGAATGAAACCCTCCCTGCCCTCGGTTCTGGGAGCTCCACTCTGTTGCCTCCATCTGCTGCTTCTGATAAATGCTCACATTTTAAATATATTCCTATCAGCTCACTCCCAAAGTGGTTTGCCAGCTCTCCACACAGCAAACAACCCCACTGGCACAGGGCCCCTTCTTGGGTGGAAAGAATTTGGGCAGAGAGAAGATGTATCTCCCAGTGAGGAGAAATGAGAGAGAAGAGCGGGAACTCGCCTGGAGAAGCTGATGACAAAGACCCTGTCTTTGTCCTGTGGGTCTCCAGGGGCCATCAGGATGAACACAGGACTCTGGGGTATCTATGTGGAGGGTGAGCAGGTCTGAAGTGTGGCCATGCTAAGAGCAGAGTGGAGGTGGAGTTGAAGATGTTTTGCTCTTTCCTGGAAAACGAGTTGAACATTGAAGCATTGAATGTGCATAGCCTGGTCGGCTGACAACCCTCCATTATGAATAAGCCCCAGGGAACAAGGATGCACGGGAATTTGCCTCCAGTCCTCAAAGCCTCCTCGGGCACATACAGCATTTAAGCGGCTCTTCCAAGTCCCCCTGCTAGTTTCAGCTGGCAGTTGCCTTCCTTTCAGTGTTTCTTCCTTGCAGCAACTGATCTCTAGCCAGCATAATTACCAAGCGCATTTGGGAAAGATGAAGTAATTCGGTGTGGAAGGTCTCCCCAAAGAACACGATCACAGCAGATGCCAGCAGGGCACATGCTTATTCTCTCACAGTCTCAGGGACACAGAATGTTGGAGCGAGATGGGGAGGTAGGGGTCATTGAATCCAATTCCTTTATCCTAAAGGTATCTTAAATTTCCGTGTCTCCAACCGACCCCTGATACCCCTCCTCTTCTTCCCCATCAAACCTTGGCTCTCAGTTTGTTCCCACTTCAGTTCACAGTGACTCCATTTCTTCTGTTGCTCAGGATAAAACCCTTTGGGGTCGTCCCTGGTTTCTCTCGCGACCCACATTTGGTCTGATCACAAATCCCGTAGGCTTTATCTTCAGCAGATAGTCAGTATCTGACCTTGTCTTGCTACCTCCACTGCTACTACCCTGGTCCCAGCCACTTTCATTTCTCCTCTGGATCTGCATGGGCCAGTCTGGCCTGCCACCTGGTTTCGTAAATAAAGCTTTCTTGCAACACAGCTGTACTCATTAGTTTACCTTATGCTACAACAGCAGCATCAAGGAATTGCAACAGATAACTCACGGCCTGCAAAAAATACTTACCATCTCTAGCTAACCCCTTCAGTAGACTATTAAATTGTAAGGTGAGTAATATCATGCCCTGCTCAAAACCCTCTCCCTCAGGGTAGAAGCTAAATTTTTATAAGGTTCTGCAGGAACTGGACCACCCCATGATCTTCTGATCTCATCCCCTACCGTTCTCCCCCATGGTGTTCATGCTCACCTGGCCACACTGCCCACTCCTTCCAGCCCAGGTAACCTCTACCTCCACCCACCCCTTCTCTCCCTCGGAAATGGCAGGGTGCTCCTGCTATGGGACCCTGTGTTCACTGTTCCCTTTGCTGCAAATGGTTTCCACATTAACATCTACCCAGGTTGCTCACTCTTCATTCACTCTTTACTGAAATGTCACTGTCTAGTGACCTTCTCTGACCCCCTTATTTAAAATGGCTCTCCATCTCCATCTCCCTGCAATGCGTTATTTTTCTACGTGGCTTCTATCACCATTTAGTAAATGTACCACATTTCCCTTATTTGTTGTGCCTGTTGTATCTCCCCACCTCCCCTCTTGTTGGGAACCACCCCGCCTGGATTCAGAAGCTATAATCCCCCATGGCTAAGGCTGAGTAAGAGATCTTGAGGCTCTAAACCTCTATGGAGATAAAGCTTATCTTCCTGGTAGAGGCGCCGCCTCTTCCCCCTTTTACATCACCTTGCTTTGCCCCAGGCAGATGACTGGTTAGCAGATGAGGGGTAAGATTCCTCAAAGGAGAGATGACCTAAGACAGGCATGGTCATGAAGGGGCCCTCAGGGAAGGACTTGGGGAACTATAGAAAAAGGAGGTGATGAACCCTCACCCCTCGGCTTTGACATAGCCCGAGTCCTCATTCTGTCTGCAAGAAGTCTCCTAATCTTTTGGCTGCCTTACTTCCCCTGCTCGACCTAAGCCTGAAACAATGCTGGAAGTGGGTGCAGCAGTGAGCAGGAATGGGCAGTTCCCTGGTGTGATCAGGCCTAAGAAAGAATGCATAAAATCCTGTGAAACATGCTTTGCTAAGGATGCCCTCAATTTTCTGATAAGGGTCCAAGCATGAAATGAGTTTGTTTTCCAAACTTTTATGACCCTTTAGCTAACTGACCCTGATTGAGAATAAGCCCTCATAGTTCTTTGAATGTTATCTATTGTTTGATCATTACTGCCTGACAATGATGAATGAAGACCTTCCTTGAAGTAATGCTCCCAGAAAAGCAATAAAAGTTTGTTCAGGCAAGGGTCAGGGTGCTGTCTCACTAAGACAGTAGCCATGCCATCCCTTTTTTCCACAGGACTTCTGCAGTCTATGTGGATTTATTCGTTTCAGCCACAACACCACGGACACCACTGGCTGGAGTCTGCATCACCCTCTAAAACGCCAAGTCCCATGAAGGCATGGGTTTTGTCTGTGCCTAGCCATGGACTTTTCAGTAAATACATTTTTGAAAGCAGTGATACTACAGCAAATGTGAAATATATCAGTGACTCAGCAAGAGTTTCTACAAATACTCCCACTTAGGGAAGGAACTCCAGGAGCTCCAAGCAAAAATGACCTGTGGATTTGGGGAAGCACTTTATTTCCCATTTTCCCACTTCCCTTTTCCCATCTTATTTCTTACCAGGTACCGAGCGTCCTTCTGCTGTTATTTGAGTCTATGGCTATAGTTTCAGTAGCAGTCCAGATCTCACTATTTTTTTCCCCACTTATCATTAACATATATCTTTCCAGCTTCTATCACTAAAAGACTCTGGCCTATTCCCTTCTAAGCTGATAAACTCATTAAAGCCCAAATATTAATGAATAATAATGTCTCTACCTCCCAGAAAATAATTTGCATTTAAACAACTTTCAGTACCTGAATCCAAAGAGGCTGGTGATATGAGAATTCCCAGCAGGCAATAAGCCTGGGCCAGTTGGAGTAGCCATGGAGAGGTCCCTGTAGCGAAATCAAATCGCAGCCCATCGGCAGCTGTCCACTTGGCCTCCACAGGGTGAGTCCAGCCATGTATATTTCCATCAGGGTGTCCAAGCACACAGATACACAGAGTGTCAGTTAGAGGCACTGAGAACATCTTCACTTGCATGGAAATGAGCCTGTCACTTACGATACATGTACACACTTACATACATTGCTATCAATTCCTTCCCTTTGTGCTTTGTTAGCTTTTCATCCAGTTTACAGTCCCACTAGCAAAGAGACACTTCTTGGGAAGGAAAAGGAAGCTAGATAGGAATAGGACTCAGCCTCCAAAGAGGCAAGAGAGGGAAAGGGGGGAGACTCTTGGAGCACAAATAGCCACAAGCATGTTCCCTTGGCCTTCTGGGGCCATGTCCACCACTCTGCAAAACACAGTGAGGGTTCAGAGGAAGAAAAGATTGAGAAGTACAACTTTTTCTCCAGTAAAGGACTGGGTATGCCTGCAAAACCAAATTCTGGTTTATAATATTCTAAGCAAAAATCTTATCTAATCTTTGCATATCTGGTTTATGCAAAAAAAAAAATTCTGGTTTATAAGATTTCATGCTGTGCAAGGGACACAGTAGACTTTTTTAGGCGACCTAGTACTGGCAAAAGAAATTAAGAGAATCACCTGAAGAAGAAGAAGAAGAATATATCCTGTAGTCAATTTGACTGATTTGTCTATCAGGAGCTGCTCTTACATCTCCAGAGGCAGGAGCACTCATCATGCTCACGGACAAGGATGCCACTTGCCTTTTAGGGACAGCGGAAGCTGAGATGAGCCCTTTACCTTAACATAACAGAACCAGCTCCAGGTGGTCCAGCCCATGTGGCTGTCGTAAATACATGAGTCATTTTCTTTTGAATTATGATAGAGTGTAAATAAATTGTTTCTCTCCTACTTCACGCACTGCCATGGAGGTGCGTCTGAATTTGTCATCTGGTGAAATGGGTATTGATCTGTCCTCCTTCCAGAGAATCTTTGGTCTGTTTACTTCATTCTCTAGACAAAGAGGTGCAATTATGTAACCATATGAAAGAATGATACGTGTCATCAAAATGGCACCTCGTAAGTGGAAACTCACAAGAGATTAGCACAGATATCATATAGTCAGTACTTTTATGGACACCCAAAAAAAGTAGTTTGTAAACCACAGTGAAATCAGTTTCTTAAACCACTTCTAAACTCACGAAATATAGAGGTAAAGAGATCCTCAGGCCCCTTGGAAGTGCAGATGGGTTTCCATCAGAACACAAGCAGGGTATTGCCCCTTCACAGCAGATGTTACAGACAGAATTCCTGCTCCATGCGAGAGGCCTCCCTTGGAGATGGCAGGATTCTGTCGCTTGGGCACTGCAGCCACCTGACAAGCGCTTGTGACCACAGCTAATAGAAAATGCCCAATGCTCCAGGAGAAAGCCAGGCTTCCCAGGGATTCTCCACTGTACTCTAGGTGGGCCTTTCCCACCAAATCAAAGGGGGCAGAATTGCTGATGATATCTTCACCGAGATGGATCACCTCGTTGACAGGCCACCTGACCCTAAGCCAGTGGCTCTCAGACTTCAGTGAGCACCAGAGTTACCCGGAAAACTCCCTAAACCACAGCTTGCTGAGCCCCAGCCCAGAGTTTCTGGGTTAAGAGGTTTGACATAAGGCCAGGAATTTGCAATTTCTAATACGTTTTCAGGTGCTGCCGATGCTGCGGATTCAGGTACCGCACTCTGAGAGCTATCCCTCTCAGCCCAGTCTCTAGGGGATTTTTTCTGTTCCTCTTACCGTTGTGGTTCATAGAGCCTGTGTTTGGGGAACAGTGTGGAATTTCCAGCAGCTGGCACGTGGGGGCCTTCAAGCCCAGGCTGCCAATCAAGACAGGCAGATAAGTGAGGTTAAAGGGACGTGGAATGGGGCAACCTTTTTCATAATTCCGAATACGTATGTCCTTCTTGTCTGGCAGTTTGATCCTAGTTTATCCTCTTCACTTTTAAAGTCCATCTGATGATAGTCTGAGTCTGCTGGCCCATAACCATGGCAACCCAACCAGTATTAGAGAAAAGTAGACTGGCAGGTGTACCCGGAGAACTCACGCAGCATCAGTAAACAAACGTCCCGAGGCACAATGTCCCAAGCACTTTTGCACAGGTGGCCGAGGCAGGGCAGCGAGGAGCACACGGAGAGGGCCCTGGTTTCTGCAGAGAGCGACGGTTTCTCAGCAGAGGTTTCTGGCTGCTGCAGGGGGCATCTCTTCTGAAACTGGAAATGAGACAGCCTGACAAGCAGTCAGCTACTCTGTACTTAGTTTCAGAGATCACCCATGCGCTCTTGCCTTCGTTCTTTTTTTACCCCTAGAAAACTTGCCCCTCTAAGGGTACAAAGGGCTGTTTTTAAAATCTATTTCTTTCTATACCTTAGCCCCAAGGAGGAAATAGAGTGCAGTGAAATATTGCCAACAGAGTTGGGACTATAAGGACCAGTAAGGCCGCAAACTGGTTTTGGTTACCGCCCGTATTAAAGGGTGTTTTCACATGTAAGGAAGGAAGTGGGTAGCTGCCTTAGCTGCTGGGAATATCTCTGAAGGGCGGGAGTGTAGTTATTGAATGCTGTCAATGATGTCTGTCAGAAGAGATGACACATTTATTTCTACGCTTGTTGTACTTCCTTTGTAGGTCAGCTAGGGCTCTGCTTTGCCTCATTGTAACCCTGGAGCTCAGGCGCAAGGAGCACCCCATCAGAGCCCTGCTGATTGCCACAGGGGAGGGAGAGAAAGTGGCAAATTGCATGCTAAGTCTTGATGCTTCTTCCCAGAAGTAACACATTTACTGGCTATTGCGGGTTGAACAGTATCCTCCCAAAATTCGTGGCCCCTTGCAGAATCTCTGAATGTGAACTTATTTGCAAATAGGGTCTTCGCAGAAGCATTTGGTTAAGGAGATGATGTTATATTGGATTTAGGGTGGGCCCTGAATCCGATTACCTGTGTCCTTATAAGGAAAAGAGAGGACATAGAGACAGAGAAGAAGGCCACGTGAAAATGGAGGAAGAGCCTGGAGTGAGGCATCTCAAACTGAGGAACTCTAAGAACCGACCTTGCAGAAGCTGGAATATGGCTTTGTTGACATCTTAATTTCAGATGTCTAGTCTCCAGAACTATGAGAAAATAAGTTTCTCTTGTTTGAAGCCCCTTTGTTTATGGTAATTTCTTAAGACAACCCTAGGAAACTAATATCAAGCTCAAAGCAAAGCACAGTATCCTACTCAAGTTCAAGGGGGCTGGGAGAGACAGTCCTGCTGTGCTGAACAGCCTCCCTTAGATCCACTTTCTCCCCTTCCATACTCTGAGCCTGCGACTGCATAAACAGACTCCCTTCTGCCTAACTTCTGGTTGCTATTTGCCCAAAGCAGAAGTTCAGGATGTAGGAGGAGAGTAAAGTCAGAGTGTTTACTCGGACACCTTCCTCTCCACCAGGCTGGTATTGGCTGTTCCTCTTCCGAAGGTCACAGGTCCTGCCAGGAAGCCCTCCTTCAGCCTCTCCTTTCTCTCAGGGTGCTCCTAACCGTCCTTCTCCTTGCACCTCCAGAACGAGAGACCAGGGGACGACAGCTGTTGTTAGCTAACAACACTTCTCCTTTCCTTGTCACTCTCCCTTAACCCTGCCGACACCCTTGTAAACAGAGCCTTTATTAATCGCACCTCAGTATCTTCATTTGAGCGTGCCATCTGTTTTCTGCTGAGACTCAGTGGATACACATATCGTGCAATTAGGAGGAGAGCTGAAAGGTTGGTGGCCATGGTGGGGACGACCTCACTGAGCTGAGAAGCCACACTAGTGAAGCAACGGTGGGGACTGCAATGAGAGCGACAATCACACAGTTGATTTGCTTCCACCTTTCCTTCACTCGCAGAGGAAGGAGCCTGACCTTGGCAGCTGAACACACTCCAGCTCCACCATTTACCACCTGTGATATGAACCTCTCTGGTCCTCAGTTTCTTCATTTGCACAATGGGTAGAACAATGCTTCCCTCACTGAGCTGTTTAAAGATCCAGGGAGATAAATACAAAGAGAACCTAACTGTGGTAGGCAGAATAATGCCTCCCAAAGCCCTAATCCCTGGGAATCTTTGAATATGTGACTTTACCTGGCAAAAGAGACTTGTGGGTGTGATTAAGTTTACAGACCTTAAAATGGGCAGATTATCCTGGATTCCTTGAGGGACCCAATCTAATCACTTGAGTACTTAAAAGTGGAACAGAAGACAGAGGAGCAGTCATGGAAATGTGGCAGAGGAAGGGGAGGCAGTGGAGGCAGGACAACAGGAGAAGGCTTTGATGTTACCCGAAGCAGGCCCACAGATGCTAACCCGTACCGAGATGGCAGCCAGAAAAGGAAATGGGGACCTCATCCCACAGACACTGAGTTCTGTGGACTGCCTAAATGAACCTGGAAATGATTCTCCCCCAGAGCATTCAGAAGGGAAAGCATCCCAGACAATGTCTCGATTTTGGCCTTAGGAGACCAGAAGCAGGGAAACCACTTTACTTCTACAGAATCATGAGATAATAAATGGGTGCTGGTTAAAGCCCGTAAATTTGTGGTTATTAGTTCTGGCAGCATCAGTCAATAATTACACTAGCGTGGCAAAGTCTTGGTGCATAGTGTGTGCCCACTACACGCATGTTATCTGTCTTCAAAGAAGAGAGTTGGGCAAGGCACAAAGATGCCTTCCCAGGACCCCAAATATGATGTACTCGAAAAAAAAATACACCTGCTGTGATTTTACAACTAACCTAGGAGCTGGCTCTCTCTAGTGCTTTCCAGCTGTCTTGAGTATGGGCCCCCTACCTGAGCAGCCTCCAGTCACAGCAGCAAGAGGAATAAGAAGTGCTATGCGTCTCCCGATTGAGGCAAAAAAAGCCTGGGCACAGCGACAGCCAGGTGGAAATTCACGCCAGATCCCACTGTCATCTCTCTGGTAGGCTATCCCCTACCTGAAACCCTCAGTCCTGCCATCCTCCTATTTGGAGGCAGTTTCTGTTTCTAATATTTCCCCCTAATTGAAGCACAGGCTAGGAAGAAGACCATTTCCTGAGGCTGGAGGCTTCCTTCTGTTTCCCTAAGCCAAATCCATCTCTCTAACTGCATGTCAGTATCTTCCATCTGGCTGACCATCTAAACCCAGTCCTTGCCTATTGAGCACAGACATTCATTGCTACACTGCTTTATTTGATGACTGGGGCAACTATGCTTTAATAAGTGGCTCCAGTTGAAATAGTACCCTAGGACACCAGACCCTGCGCCAGGTATCAGAGATGTGGGTACCTCTGTGTTCAATCACCAACAATGCGTACAGAAGAGCATGCGGATTAAGGGCTACCCACTGGGCACAGGCTTGCACCTCAAGCTTGAATCAAAACTGTAGACACTTTGCCAACTCACAGTGCCTCTTCAATGTTTCAGACCAGCAGTTGGTGATCCTTTAGATAATAATTTTTGCTGTTCTTCTAGGAGGCTCATCTCACTATAAGATTGTAATAACAAGAGCTAATATTGATTGTGTGCTTACTGTACACCAGGCACTACTCTATGTAGCTATAAAAATGTTAATATTAAATTCTCAATATAAAGAGTTAATTTCTATTATTTTTATCATCTAGCTTTAGAACTGAGGAACATAGGGCTCAGAAGGGTTAAGTGACTTGTTCAAGGTTAACCATAGTACACAGCTGAAGCTGAAACTTAAACCTTGGCTAGCGTGTTTCTGTGTACCACATATCACACCGATTCTCTTCACACTGATTCTCTTGGTTGAGTCCACACACACAGAGCTTTTAGGTATCGACCACACACTGTGACAGACCCTGGAAACACAAATATACCCAGGAAAAATTTCATTTTCTCCTAAACTAACATGATAGAAGAGGAGACAGATAATATATAGATACACTTTATTAGCATCATAAACACAGTGCAATGGAAGAGATAATGAGATGTTACAGGGTGAGAAGAAAAAGCAGGAAAAAGAGGACAGGATGATAGACATAATCAAGAGAGACAGAGACAGAAAAGTATCACGTATAATCAGGGCAAAGTACTCATTATCCCTCTTCCCCTCTGTTTCCTCAGCACTAGAATGGAGGCCACAATGCCCATTCCAAGGCTGTTATGAAGATTAATTTCAGTAATAAATCGAAAGTGTATTACCTCTGTTCAAACATTCTAATATGCATTAATTACTCTCTCACCTTCCAACCAAGAAACTCCTTACATAAAGATGAGCTCAAAATCCAAACAAAACGCTTGGAAGTGTTAAGAGAGAAATAGAAATGTAAGGTACTTAGATACTGGAGAAAGGAGCACGAGGTTATCTCAGAGAAAAGATAATCAAAACTAGGCAGCTTGCTTTGGATTCTGTCTCTCAGAATAAGCCTCCTCTTGCCCCACTGGCAAAACACATCCCACCTAGATTCCCCAGAGCAGAGGTGGTCACGCAGGCGGCCTCTCGTGCACCTGACTAGAGATTACTCCATTCCACACAAAGCTACATTTAGTATACAGCCTCAGCAGCTCCCAGTACAAAACAGAGCATCCCTGCAAACTCTACCTCTGAAGATTGGGGACAGTCCCTTCCCACTCACCCTTCTGCTTTGGGCGGGTTGGTTAGTCTCAGAGACAGCTGACAGCCTTATTTAGCCAACCAGCTGCTCTGTGATACCGAGTCCAGAATGCTCCAAGTCTGGTGGGTGATTCTTTTGTATCCGCAGAAGCAGCAGTTGGTGGAGAATCCATCAGTCCCTTTGATAGCCTCAGGATGTCAAAGCTGCCATTCAAATCATGACCACCATGACTGTTAACCATTGTTTTAGTGAAATGTCTGTTTTCCTTTCTTTTTTTAATCACTTAAAAACAGTCAAATTTTACCGGAACAATGCTTGCCTCAAGTCACATCAACACATTTATGAAATGCCTTCTGTTTGCCCAGTTGAATAGGAAGTCTTAGAGGAGGGAATACTTAAAACACACTGATTTTAAAGAATTGATAATGTTGTGGGAAAGAGGTTTACATAAGAAAACCATTACACAAAGTTACGTAGTATATAATGCACTGCTACTGAGTGTCAGAGAGCGGAAATTTTGTTTCCTGGATTGTGTTACTTGGGGATGGGGTGCGACGGCTGAGATGCGATGGGCAGAGGATTTGGAAAAATGGGATATTGTGGTGGGAAGTTGCTTTCTTTTCCAGCAGGTAAGAGAAAAACAAGCAGAGGAGCTGCCAGGATAGCAGCCACTTAGGGTAGCCACCAGAGCCTGACTCTGAGACAAGAGTTCATTATTTAGGATGAATTTGCAGGTAGTTTTAAAAGGGCTTCGCTTTCGTTTGATTCATATGGCCTGTGTAATTCAGTGAGATATTGAAAGCCCTTGTTCATGTTATGGCTTGGAGCCACATTTTGAATCCATTTTCCGAGCAAGAGCAGACAGTGGAGGGAGGACAGTGGGGCCCAGGGTGGTGGAGACGCAGGAAAGGGACCGCGGGGAGCGGCGGGTGCAGTCAAGCCCCCAGGGGAACGCAGGAACCCAAGCCCAGCCTCCTGTGGCAAGCGGCGCCGCGGACCCGGGCGCTGGGTGGTGGAGGGTGCGGTGGGGCGTGCCTGGGAAGCCCGGCCTCTGCCACTTCCCGGTCTCGGCGAGCTGAGGGACAGCGTTGACACGACTCCACGAATGAGGACGACTCGCGTCAGCAGGCGCTGCGGCGGGGCTGGGCGAGGGCGAGTGCGCGTGCGCGGCTCGGGGAGCGAGTGTGCAAAGCGGGAGCTCGGGTGCGCGCAGAAGCTGGAGCTCGCGTGCGCGCGGCCGGGCATCCTGGGTGGTGGGTCCTGCTTGCGACAGGCGGCGGCACAGGGTCCTGACTGTGACGGAGGTGGTTTCTCCAGACAAGGGCGGCGGCGGCGGCGGCGGTGGCAGCAGCAGCGGGCGCGGAGATGTGGCCCCTGGTGGTGCTGCTGCTGCTGAGCTCGGCTTGCTGCGGTGAGTGGCCCCTAGATCCTGGCTCTGCAGATCGCGCCTCGTCGCCTCCGCGGCGCCCCCGCGGGCGTGTGGATTGTGCCCCGGCTGATTCCGCGGTGCCTTGGAGAGGGTGGCTGGGGTGCTGGATGCGCGGGCCCTGCACGCCCCGAGACGAACGTGGGAGGGCCCCGCGGGTAATGAGGCTCCCCCTTCCTTCCTCTTTCCCTCCTCATCTTCCCCTGGGTGACAGCAAGGCTCGTCTCCTTCCCGCGTTCTCCGCCTCCAGACGCACACACAGAGGAAGACTCCAAACCGTGCACCTCCAGCGCAAATTAACTGTAGAGAGAAAGGGCGCAATCGAAGGCGAGTGGGTGGCAGCTGTTGCGGTCCCCTCTCTTTCGCACCCCTCTTTCCTCCTCAGTGCTTCAATGCGTGGAGATGAAGGAGGGAGAGGGGGAGAGCCCGGGCCTCTTGCGATGGAAGTGCGCATTTTGGCGAAGTCTGCGAGACGGGTTTTTGTTTGTTTGTTCGTTTGTTTTGTTTTCTTCCCGTTTGCCCTCTCACTTGAGCACAGAAGTCAGGGAGACCTAATGGATACAATTAAGTTTTATTTACAATCCACCATTTAATCAGAAGAATCTTCTGGCCGCTTAACAAAAATATGTATGTATATATATTAAACCCTAGAAATAGGCTTCCTGAAAACTCTCGTTACCCCACGCCACACCAACCTCTTTAATACAGTCCAAATTGCACATTCGAGTTTCCCCGCTCTATTTTGGGAAACGTTTAACAGTAGTATAGATTTCGCTTGAAATATGAAGACGATAACCCCCAGTCAAAACGTATTTGCAGCTAAGTGAGATTTGGTGTTAATTCCACCCCGAAAGCGTCTTGGACCCTAAGCTTTTAGAATCTACTTAAGAAAAAAAAAAAGTGTGCTTCGTAAAAACTGAGGAAGGAATAGGAGTTTTCTGTGGCTTCTTTAGGTAGCGCCTTTTGTGAACTTCTTGTAAGATTCAAACTGCGTTTGAGTAACAGTTAAATGCAATTGTTATATTTAATTCTAGAATACTAAACTAATTAGAACTTAAATGGATTATTAGCTTCACTGTTCCATTCGCTAAGGATTGTAATTTCAGCTACTTTCAAGATGCTCTTAAGACCGTGCTTACCACTTTCCCCATTCTCTGAATATCCTAGGATGTTGGACTTAATAATCATCCTATCTATTTTCTAAAGAGTTGACATTAGATAAAGTAGTGTTTTCTGTCACTATCATCAATGATTTGTTGCTATTACTATAAAAATAGCTAAAATAATAGTGCTTTCAGAAACCTGTCTTCTGATCAGAAAGCATGTTGACCCAGATTATAAAGTTGTGATACAATTTCACTAATTCATACTGCAGGCATCAAAAACTAATCTGAAGAATAAAAACTATAAATCATGTACTGCTTTAAAAACAGGGGTCCTGTTTTCAAGTAAATCAGAAAACTGCTAGAATGGTACTTTTGGGGATAGGAATTCTGTTAGGCCTCCTTTAGTAATAGTTAAGATTATGTATGATTAACACTTATTCACAACTAATATTAGTGTGCTCAAGTCCCTATAGAGTCATAGAATTCAGAATTTATGGTATTTTATTGTAGCTAGTCAATAACTTGAAAAAATAAAAAACAGAACAGAGGCATTATGCATTTAGGTTCTATTGAGTATTGAATATAAACAAGGAAGTGATAGTATTTGCCATAAAATACAGTGGATTTTTGTGTGTGCATTTAATATTTAATTTAAAAAGGATATGTTTGAATAGATGTTAACAGTCTCAGAACACAAGTAATTCCCAACCAAGGCATTTGAGAGATTGAATTTAGAATCTAGAATGAGTAAGAAAGTACATGGATTTGTACATTCATTTATACTTGATTTTTGGTTTTGCTTTCAGTTTCTTATAAACGGTAATCAAAGGGCGTTTCCTGGTAGGCTCTACAGTATCAGTTCATCTTTGTAGTAAAATAAGTTATCTGAAATGCCCATTTGATCTAATTACAGGCAAACTTAAGCCCCTGTATTGGCTTACAAGATGCAGAATGAATTATTATGCTCCTTTCCTCCCCTCTGTCCCATACGTCCAATTGTGCTTTGTTTAAAAGCACATCGACATTTCCAGTGGTATTCACGAACTGGTAAATAAAACCTTACTCAAATAATGACAGTGTATAAACTCTCAGTGGTTGAATCATTTTTCAAAGTGAGTTTTTGAAAGCAAGGGTACACATGATTATAAAACATGTTTATTGTCTAAGTCGAGTAGTAATTTGGCTTGCTTAAAAGAAAATGTTTTCTCCTCAAAAAATGTATGACTTTTAAACAGAAGTTGCCATTTTAAGGAAGTAAAGGCCTGTTTAAAGTAGCTACGGATGGGGCCACCCCAGCAGTCTGGAGGCAGTGTGTCAGAGCATCACACTCAGTGTCTGCCGTCAGGGTATGGCTCATGCCGTCATCGGTGTTTTGGCAGGTATTTTATCTTTGCCATCGAGTTGTTAATGGAGATTTGATAGGCCAGATTCTAAAGATGATCAGTTTTCCCCAAATTGATAAATATTCTAAATCCAAACTTATCACGTATATTATTAAAACTAAGACTATTCTTTCCCAGCTATTGCTAGTACAGGCATTGCTTTTAATACATTAATGTTATTTTGTGACACAATTTTCATAAAGCCATTTCCCCATCTTTTAGGTTTTTACTGTCATAGCTTTTTGTACAAAATAAAGAAGCTCTGCATTTTTATATCTTATGTCTCAGCCTAATATAATGCACTCTTGGGTTGTCATAAAGCTACTTTGACTTGTACCAGTACAGATATTTTTTCTATGTAAAAGAATAAGAATAACAGTGCAGGTCAGTGTTGCTGAGCTCATTGTAATACTAGAGTAAGAAATATAGAGCACCGGGAAATTTGATTCTGACAGACCTAGTCTTAAAACAAGAGAACCTGGATTTTCTCTTTGTGGTTGTGTGGAGAGAAATAGGAATTAGAAGCTACACCCTTCTCTCTTTCATCCCCTACCCACAGAGCAGTTGTATACGACTCAGAATCTGGTCAGCCCCAGGGTTTGAGAATAGTTGTGCATATTCGAATACATGTCACACTTACGGGTTAAAAGACAAGGCAGGGAAATTGGCACGTGTAGGGTCTGTCAGAATTGCTTTTTTTTTTTTCTGTTTCAAGCCAAGTAGGAGCCCTTGCTATGCTCCAAGCACTTTACAAGGCCCTCTTGGACACAGAACTTTCAGACCCTGTACCCCTTAACAACATAAAATGTAGTAGATGGTAGGGATTTGTTTTGTTTTTATCCTTCAGTGATACTTAATGTATTTTACGTGCTTGATGAGGCCTTAACTCTGTGTGATGCTGACTTTAAATTGCCCTTCTCCCTGTACTTCTAGGTCAACCACTTCAATTCTTGTAAGGCCACTTCAAAATCTAGTGAGGGCTTACTTTGAGCCAGAACTAAACATTTTGTGCACACCCCCACTTTATTCCAGACCTTATTTGATCTCTACTGAGGAGAGATCTAACTAAGTCCTCCTTTTTGACTGTAATTCTAACCCAGTTTGGTTGGCGGCCCTTGTTTTCATACTGGAGTCAATATCCGAGGGCAAACAGAATTCACTTCTAGAAGGTATCTTTACTCACGAGCTCTGCTTCATTTAATGTAGCGACTGCTGGGCCTTCTTACCCCATTCCTAAACATCCATTCCAAGCAGGTAATTAACTTCCTACTCTGCCACGAAAAAATTACGATGTGTGGTGTAGGCTCTCTCAACTCCCCTCCCATCCTTTCTGAACTTATCTATAAAATCTTAGGTAACCTTTGTCTCTTTATCCTTTCTCACCCAGTTTCAGAAGTATACCTATTCACCCTTTTAGGGAAAAGATCACCTGTCTACAGCTCTTCCACTTCTACCATCTTGGAGACCTAAGCAGTTTAATTCATCAATCTTGTATCTTAGATCCTTCCTTTTCCATTGTTTCTTTCACCTGAGCTTGCAGACATGCTCAGATTTTATCCCATATTGAAAACAAACAAGCAAGAAGAACCAAAACAAATTTTGCCCTTGTCCCTGCCTCCACACTCCTGCCATTATCGCCTTCTCTCTCTCAGCTCTCTTGGACTCCCATGTTTATTGAGAGGATAATTGCCCCTTCTTTCTCCCCTCCCATTGACTTTCCAAATGCAGTCTGACTTCTGATCTCGCTAGTCTATTGACATTGCCGCAGATAAAGAAGCTAATGTAATTTTTAATCTAGAGGCCGTTTGGTACTTTCCCATTTAACATCTGTTTTGTCCATATCAAGCCTTCCTTGATGTTTGCAATGTAATTCTTTGCTGCCTCACCTGCTTCTCCCACTACTTCACGCTTCCTTAGTTTGTTCCTTTTTAACTATTTGCTCCATGAACATTGGTATTCCCCAACGTTTAATTCTTTGGCACTTGCTTTATAGCTTTGCAAAGACTCTCTGGGCAATCTTGTTTATGCTCCTGATTTCAATTATCAGCTGTATTCTTGGTGATTCCCAAGTCTTTGTAGCTCTAGCCTTTCTCCTTAAACCTAGATCCATACATCCTGGGATCTACTGGACATCTCCATTTCATTGTACCACAAGTACTTTAATACTTGGCCTATTAAATACTAAAATAATATTTTCCTCTAAATCTCCTAAATCTTTTCTCTCTACAGTTAATCCACAATCTAACTAGTTACACACACTATTTTTGTTAACAACTTTAACTCTTTTCTCTTCGTTTTTCTTACTTCTCACATTTGATTTACATTGATTTTCTTTCTTTTTTTTTTTTTACTATAATGTTTGGCCTTCTCTCCAGTTGTCATTTACCTGGACTATTGCAATGATCTCTTAGTGGGCTCCCCATTCTTGTCTCCCTTCCTGTCCTCAATTCACCCTTGGTATTGCTTTATTATTTAAGTGTAAGTAAATGTGAGTGGTTTGCTATTGCTTATTTTATCAAGTCCATACTGCTCAAAATCATATTCAAGGAAGCCTTTCAGTATTTGTTAACCATCTTTTCCAGTCCCTTTTTCTAGAGATCACCTGAATAATCTTCTGCTTCCAGTTATTCATTCTCTTCATTCCTCTGTACATGTTACTGCTCTGCCTAAAAAGCCCATCCTTCTCCATAACACTCCTGCTCATCCTTCAAGACCCAGTTTAAACATCGCCCTCTAGGGAGATCATCCTTTGGTACACTCGTGTGGTTTTTAGGAACTCCTCCATCTCACCTGCAACAGACTTAATTGAGATTTTCCATTGAAATATAGAACTTCACGATTCCATCGTCAGGTTCTAGAAGTAAGAAGTGGAGGATTCTCTTGAAACATGGAAGCAAAATGAATCCTCCCTGATAGGATTTTTTGATATTTCCTTTCTTGGAATTCATACTTTATTTTTTTTACATTCATAAAGAATATCTTGAGTTCTCTTTGCTGGATCCTGGGTTAAATCCATAGGATACCAAATGATGACATTGTCCTCCCTTTTCTACCTTTTGAGCCTAATGGGGAGACGGGTGAGGTCCAGCATTAATACAAGATTCAGTAGTAAGGGTAGTGACAACACTTGGGTAGGGGATGACGGGAGCAATAAAGAGAGGATAAGTACAGTTGAGTAGTGGTAGAGAAGGGGAACAGGGTTAAACATCCCAACCGTCCTTTAGCAGGAAGAGCCAAAGTTAGTCAACTCTAGCTGTCATGTATTGAGCATTTGCTGTGTGTGTGAAAGACATTGTGATGGGAACTTCATGTTCCTTATCTCATTAAGTCGTAACAAAATCTCTATGAGGTATATACTATCACTATTCACTTTATATAGATGAGGAAACTGAGGTGCCGAGGTTAAATAATTTGCCTAAGGTTCTACATCTAGGAAGGGCTGAGTCTTGAGCCAAGGTCTGACTCCGAAGTGTGTGCGCTTATCTATATACCCAGTGAAGGGTATGGGCCTTTTTGGGCTGGGGGAATGTGTGCAAAGGTGTGGATATAAAACTACATATGCATATTTACAGGAGTTTGAGAAGGTCGTTGTGATTGGACTTTGGTTTGGAAATGAGGAAGGATAGGAGGTGGGGCTAGACAGGACCTTGGAGGACCTAGTTTGTATTTTGTATTAATACACTTAGAATTTAGCCTGGGAAAAGGGAAGGGTGTTGTTAAAGTATCTTAAGGAAAAGAGTACACATTTACATTTAGAACATTTATTTTTGGGAACTGTGGAAAATACACGGAAGTCGAGGTGGGGAAATGTTGAGACTAGAGTCAGGAAGCCATGTAAATGGCAGTAGTTCAAGGCAGAAGTGATGAATGTCTAATTCATTCATAAAGCAGGCATTGGATTTAGGAACTATTAAATAGGCCAAGTCTACCAAAAATTCTTCAGGGCTAAAAAAGAGGAAAAAATCCAGTATAATTCTTAGGTCTAGGTCTGATTGACTAGTAGATAATAGAATATACATTAGGGAGGTGAGGATTTGGAAGAAGGGTAGGGAGAAGGTGAATTGATTTTTGGACACGTTGACTTTGAATTAAAGGTAGTACGTTCAAGTAGAAATGCACAGCGGACAGTTGGCTTTCCCAGGTCTTAAGGAGAAAGATAGGACTGGTTAAATAAAAAATATGTAGGTAATTGCCTTGGCTGGTGTGAATCAGTTGGTTGGAGCATCATGTGGTATACCAGAAGGTTGGTTCGATTCTCAGTCAGGGCACATTACCTAGGTTGCCCATTTGATCCTGTGTTGGGGTGCATAGGGGAGGCAACAAGTCGATGTTTCTCTCTCACATCGATGCCTCTCTCTCTCAATTCTCTCTCTCCATTCCTCTCTCTCTAAAAATCAATAAACGTATTTTGTAAAAAATTTTAAAATGTGTGTAGGTAGTTAAAGTCACGACATATGGGAGAATACTGAAGAGGGGAAGGCAATACTGAATATGAAGCCTTCAGAAACACTAATATTTATTGTGAATCAATGAATAGTTTTCAATAAAGAAAGGAAGCTGGGATGGGTAAACTAAGCAGTGGAAAGAAATTTGGAATTCGGAGACATCATAGAGACCAGGGGACAAGCACAAGAAAGGAGCTGCCCACTGGCTCAAGAACTGTAGAGAAGTGAAGATAGAAAGTGTACCATGCATATTGGATTTTTCACAGGGAGTTACTGGTGACTTTGTCAAGAGCTGTTGTGAAGTAGAGGTAGAGGAGAAATTGCGGCTAGGTGGTAGAGGTTTCAGAAGTGAAATGCAAGTGAAGAAATGTTTTTTAGGTTATTATTTTAGGATGCTAAGGAAGAGAAAGACAAATATGAGAAATCGTTAAAAATTGGTGAATATGCAAGCATTTAAAAAAATGTTTTAAAAAACCCTATGTAAATGGAATAGGGGGATGTGGGAGGCCGATAATCAACTAGGGAAAGTCCTTGAGGAGATTGATGGGTGTGGAGGCAGAAATGGAAACTTGATCTCAGGTGAAGAGATTCATTTCTGAAGAGAAGTGTGGGTGGGGGACAGGTGTGGGTTGTTGGGGTTGCAGGTGAATTTATAGCTGGGGAGTATTTGAAGCTTTCGGCTTCTCATCTGAAGGATTCTGTTTCAATTAAGAAATAAGGACGGGGCTGCTTTGGAGAACATAGGGTAAGTCTTGCAGCAGGAGAGTGATTTAAGAACTCTTAACAAAGGATAGCAAATTCACATGGAACATGTTTTAAAAGATTGAAGACCACCCAAATGGGCGGGGACTAAACAGTTTTCTGTTGTTCCCCTGGTAGCAACATACATTTTTTCTTGGAAACCTGTAAAACTGATTACTCTCCTGCCCTTCCAGAGCTCTTTGTTCATACAGGAAGGATAGCACTTATGTAACCTTGTGTGATAAAAAGTACATATCATTCTCCCAAGTGAGAATTGTAAGCTTTTAAAAGATAATGCATACTTTTCTTTTCCCCTTTGAATTCACACATCCTATCACCATGTTTCAGATCAAATAATTCTCAGTAAATGTTGCCTGCAGTTTTTAAATTTCTGAGCTGGACCTGTGGACTGTGTCTACCATATACTGGGCCTTCTAGGCAACTACGTATTGTTTGTTTTCAGGACTGTGGAATGAGAGATGGTCTAGGTTGTTGATCTGTATTGACGGAAATTGTAAACAGCCAATAATTTGGGCATTTAATATAAAATAGTCTTCCCATTTTTAAGAAATTTCTTGGTAACTCTGCATCACTGATGCTCATATTTATATCTTTCTATATGATTTAGACTGCTATAAGCATATCTTAAGTATTCAGAATTTCCTCATTCATGTTAATTATCTATGTTCCCTTATTTTCTCTCCATATTTCAAATCTTCACTTTGCTCTTCCATCAGAATGCAGTAGGCAAAAGAGAAAACCCAGATCATAATTTTACTATGTAACAGCGTTTTAATAAATGTTTTTAGAAGCTAAAGTTGTGGTTAACAGGAGGTAGAGTGATGTTTTTGGACTACCCTTATTTATTAATTATTAATACAAGCCTTATTCAGGTTTTGGTTTTTCCATGTCAATTTTATTTGAATTTTATTGACAGCCTTAATTCTTTTTAAATTGCTTTAGCTGTAAGATTTTTTTTATTATTACAGCAAATAATGCAGTGCAATTAGTACTCCCTGTATTCTGTAGAAAATTCATTCACTGGGCATGAGTTATGAAATTGTGAAGTGTTTGGTGACCACTTTTTACTTACCTTGAGCCTTCTAAAAATGTTCACTAGGATAACTGAGCTCTTGTATCTTATTAAAGGATAATTTTTATTTTTAGTTATTTATTCATTTATTTTTTGATGAGGCAAAATATGTAATGTATTTACAACCTAAAATAGAGCACCCATACCCTTGCTATGATGCTATACTTGGGGGAAATGCAGAGAGGTTATGAAATTCATGCCCTTTATCGTCTTATTATAATTATAGAACTATACATCCACATAGGTTTTTTTAAGTTTCATGCTGTGCCACTAACATGATCTCTCACAAAAGATATCACATGTATTTGACATTTTTATAGCACATTTATTGTGGATCTAAGAGGCCGAGTACTGGGTAATGATTCCGTTCTGACTTCCAAGGGCCAATTCTAGGGATGAGTTTCCTGTTGGATTGTTTATAACCAAAGAATTAAATGGCGAGTTTGGGAGGGCCTTGGTCTAACTTCAAATTGCTTTGCAATGACTACAATAAATGTGGAGTCTTAAGAATTCCTTGACTATTCCATTTGGTGGAGTGATCAATCAATTTTTTGGATAACCTTTTCTTCTTAAGGGGTAATTTTTAGAAAGTAATATCTTGACTCAAACAAATATAAAGTGAACATGTGTCAAAGATTTTATTTCCTGCATGAATAAGCAAACCAGAAACATGGTAAGATCATCTTAGTTTTTAAAGAAAATTGGAAGAACGGACACATTTATAGGCAATCAGGAATGCTGAAATGAATTTGTGAAGATATGCAAATTGGTCAACATCCCTAGGGCAATACAATGTAATTGTTACAAATCTTCTCTTCTACTAGGTGGAAATCAATTGCAGAACAGAGTTTATTTGTATCTCTACAAACAGGAATTATTTGCATTACCATCAGTTTTCTACAACTTAAAAAAGTTGTTAAATACCTCAGTCAAACACAGTGAAAGGCACAGGCCCCTATAGAATCAGATATTTCCGAAGGACCTGTCAGACAGTGCCCAGAGCTCCACTCAAGAGACACTCAGAAATCCTTTTGTCCATTTTGGAATTGTTCTCCATATTTTCTGACTCATTCTTTCTTTTCTAATTCCAACATCACAGCCAGCCACTTTTCTCTCTCCTTGTTGTATACTATAGCCTCCCTCTCAAAGCTTCCTTCTCAGGGGAAATAATTCAGAACCCCACGGTTTTGAAAAATGCGATTGGAAGTCCAGGTTTTGCCTGGGGCCTCCTAATATTTGGATGGCTAGAAGTGTAGGGAGCTGGGAAGAAGTGACTGTGGATGCCCACAAGCTTGGTTCAGACTGCAAATTCCCAGAAAACTCATACAACAATTCGTACCTGCCAGTCAGAGAAGGTCTATAGGTCATTCATTACGTAAAACTGCTGTTGTGCCTAGTTTTTATAGTATTACCCTGCATGTTGGCAGCACGGTATTGTTTGGAGGGCGCTTGCCTGTATGTTTTTCTCCTTTGATGCTTGCCACAATTCTGCGAACTAGTCCAGTGTTCATTTTTGATCCTCTTACTTACAGAGAATAAACCAAGACATAGAAAAGTTAGGTGAATTGCTTAAGATCACGTACTGAAAAGCGACAGATAGGACTTGTACTCAGGCTTTCTGAATACTGTCCAGTTCGTATTTCACTATGCATCCTAGCTTTCAATTTCATGGATATTTATTTAGTAATATGTTCCTCGACCGACATCCTGTGCCCCTGATTTTTATTCCCAATTTACATAGAAGGAAAAAATCGTAAGGGTGAACTATTAGAGTTGACATTTTATTTATATTTGTTAGTGCTTTGTTTTTGAGGGAAAAAACAACTAGTTACTTAGATAAAAGTGTTGGTAAATGGGTGAAAAATATGGAAGACAATCACCATTTGTTCACAGTCTTGCACATTTTAGATGGAAGATGAGTGATTGCATTTACCTTCCCATTCCCCATTTTGTATGACAAATGGTAGTTTATCCTATTGAGAAGAGTTAGGTAGAATATACCCTATTTATAAGCAGTATGTGTTCTTGGTTTCCACTTGTTTTTTAGCTTTATTTTGAGGGCTTTATGGTTTCTAAGAGAAAGGAATACCTATAATAATTCATTTGGAAATTGTTTTTCTGTAGTTTAAATGAAATGTGGGGGTGAGAAAATGCCTTTTAATTGTATACAATCTTTTATAATACTTGCACACAAAATGTCTATTGCTGTCTGTATTTTGCAATGGGGAAATAGCCACACAGAATATTTTTCCTCCTTAGCTTTCTAAGACTTTCCGTCTTAGTGGAAAGATGTGATGTGATTTATCTGGTTTACTTTTTATATTGAAGTACAGAATATCTCACCACATTTCTTGGAAATGCTACATAAAGATAGAGATAAACTTCATATCAGTTTAGCAAGTTCTATTTGGAGAAAGTATATAGAAGTCGAGACTGCATATAATATTTGGGTTGATTTTCTCTTCAAAAATTTTCCATGGTGACTTCTGGCCAAGAGGGAGGCATAGGTGGAAACACTGTGCCTCATCGCACAGCCACACTTAAGGACAACAAAGATTTATAAACAATAACACAACCAGAACACAGAAAATTGAACTATGGAAGCCCGACAACCATTTAACCAGACCAGTAAGAGGAGCAGAGTTGGGAGCCAGCGGAGAGGAAACGCGGCAGGAAGAGGCAGTGGCTGGCAGACCCGGGAGTGCAGGTGGGGCTTGCAGACCCCAGACTCAGGGAGGAAACGAGCAGGGTGGTTGGCCATCAGCGGTCACACATTCGCACGCAGATAAACTAGGCAAGAACAGGCAGTGAGACAGACCGCACAGCCCAGGGCCCCAGTGACGGGAAATAAAGCCTGAAAAAACCAATTGAAAAGGTGTCGGGAGAGACTCCCAGCCTCACAGGAGAGGTCATTGGGGAGACCCACAGAGTCATGGAGCATTCATAGGCCCACCCACCTAGGAACCAGTGCCAGGGGGGCCCAGTTTGCTTGTGGGAAGCGGCAGAGGGGACACAAATCCGAGAGAGCGTAGAACAGGCGCCATTGTCCCCTCTCTGAACCTGTCCCCACAGACAACATCACAACCAGCCACTGGGTTGCCCCAGCCTGATAAACACCTAAGGCTCTGCCACCCATATGTAACAGGTGCCACCTGACCAACTATGACTCAAACAGAAGAACACTTCAAAGCCCCAGAGCCAATACTTTTAAGCAACCAAGTGATAGCCAACCTATCAGATGCACAGTTCAAAACACTGGTGATCAGGAAACTTACAGAACTGGTTGATTTTGGTCATGAATTAGATGAAAAAATGAAGGCCACACTAAGCGAAATGAAGGAAAACGCACAGGGAACCAACAGTGATGGAAAGAAAACTGGGACTCAAATCAACAGTGTGGACCAGAAGGAAGAAAGAAATAGCCAAACAGAAAAGAATGAAGAAACAAAAAAATGAGGAGAGGCTGAGGAACCTCCAGGACATCTTTAAACATTCCAACACCTGAATTATAGGGGTACCAGAAGAGGAAGAGCAACAAGTGGAAAAGTTATTTAAATAGATAATAAAGGAGAAGTTCCCCAATCTGGTGAAGGAAATAGACTTCCAGGAAGTCCAGGAAGCTCAGAGAGTCCCAAAGAAGTTGGACCCAAGGAGGAACACACCAAGGCACATCATAATTACTTTACCCAAGATTAAAATGAAGGAGAGAATTCTAGAAGGAGCAAGAGATAAGGGGACAGTCACCTACAAAGGACTTCCCATCAGACTGTCAGCTGATTTCTCAAAAGAGACCTTGCAGGCAAGAAGGGGCTGGAAAGAAGTATCCAAGTCATGAAAAACAAGGACCTACATCCAAGATTGCTCTATCCAGCAAAACTTTCATTTAGAATGGAAGGGCAGATAAAGTGCTTCTCAGATAAGGTGAAGTTAGAGGAGTTCATCATCACCAAGCCCTTATTATACAAAATGTTAAAGGGATTTATTGAAGAAAAAGAAGATAAAAAATATGAACAGCGAAAGGACAGCAAACTATTATTGACAACCACATCTAAAACAAAAGCAGACTAGTAGACACCTAAAACAGGAGTGGAGCCACAGAAATGGAGATCACGTGGAAGGTTAGCGACAGGAGAGTTGTGGGGGGAGGAGGTACAGAAAATAAGTAGCATAGATGGTGGGGAGAAAATAGATAGGGAGAGGGCAAGAGTAATGTGGGAAATGTAGAAGCTAAAGAACTTATGACACATGGACATGAACTAAAGCGGAGGAGTGTGGGTGGGAGGAGGTGTGCAGAGTGGAGGTGAATGAAGAGGGGGAAATGGGACAACTGTAATGGCATAATCAATAAAATATATTTTAAAAAATTTCCTATGGTAAGGACATATTTTTCTACATACCTGAGCAAGCAGTAATGGTTACTTCAAAAGCTCTGGAAGCTAGATGCTTGCATCTTCCAACACAGGTTCCTGAATGTATTCCCAAGATGAATGCTAATGTGTACTATGTACTACTGAGAATGAATAAGGAAAAGTTACAGTTTTGTTTACCAGCTGTGCATGTTTATATTAAAATAATTTGTTTCTTTTTTTCACCTTGCCTGTCTTCTCTGTGTAGGTGCACTGCTTACTTAAGTGAACAATTGAATCATTGCTCTTTTAGCTTAAGGATTTGTAGCATACCTAAGATATAGTATAGAATTCTCTAATAAAATGAGACTATTTGTTTTTCTTTTCTAGGTTCAGCCCAGCTAACATTTAATGTAGTCAAATCTGAAGAATACACCATTTGCAATGAAACTGTCGTCATCCCATGCTTTGTTAATAATGTGGAGGCAGCTAACCTTCAAGAAATGTATTTAAAGTGGAAATTTGGAAAACATTGGATTTTCATCTATGATGGAGATAGAGATTTTTTCAACCACAGTGGAGGCTACGTCAGTGCCAACATCGATAAAAATGCATTGCTAAAGGGTATTGCGTCTTTGAAGATGAACAAGAAGGATGCTGTCCCGGGAAACTACACTTGTGAAGTAACAGAATTAAGCAGAGAAGGTGAAACCACCGTAGAACTGAAGTATCGGGAAGGTAAGAATTCTATAAAAGCTTCCCTTTCTATTATTTGTCTTGCAGCAACCTGATGCTATTAGAAATGGGGCAAAATAGAGCTGGGAACTCCTATGAATCAACAAGTAGGCTATTAATAATAAATGTTTATGGAATGTTTAGCAGCTTTAAGATCGAGTTTTATCTTATTTTCTCTTCTGCTTCTCATAACAAAACTTGTTTGCTGTTTGGTATTTATATATTGTATGGTTCTCAAACTTTTGGTCTGAGAACTATTCTTTCGGGGTGAGTAGTCTTGAGGTCATCCACTCTGCATTTCTGTTTGCTGCTATCAAAAGTACTTTCTTTCATGTGATTAGTTTTCCAGGCTCCTTCCAATTATTTAGCTATTTTTTGTTACCTACACTTTGTTCAAGGGTTGGCAAGTCCCAGCCATGTTCCAGCTAGAAAGAATGAATCAATTAGAAGGAGAATCAAGAGATTAAAAATCAGGGTATAATAATGTTTCCTTGAGGTTTCCTGTGTTTAGCCTTGCTACAGTGTTCTTCTTTTTTTTTTTTTTTTTTTTTTTTTTTTTTTTTTTTTTTTTTTTTTTTGTGGTGGGGGGCTGAGATGTGGGAAAGCTAGAGATCCAATGTAATTAATTTGAATTCAGGCTTGGGTATAGCACCACGATCCTGCCCATTCTTCATAAACTTGGTTTGGTGAGTTTCATAAAGCTGTGAAGTTAGCTGAAGTAAACAGTCTGCTTTCTTATCTGTTCCTTGCTCTACCAACTGATTACTTTACCCACAGACAGGTGCATGCTGGCTTTCTGCTTTGAAAGCTCTCTTTAGAACCACTAGACATTACTGATCTCAGGATTAGACAAGTTTTTGAGGACCTCTGCTTTAGATGGCATCAGACAGTTCAGATGGATCAACTATTTGCCTTCTATTCTTCTATCATTTCTAGTCTGTTACCAGATTGGGAATGGAGTGTTTTGTTTGATGGGATATTTTGACATTGCTTAAGAGGAGGAATCAGGAAGTCTGATTATATCCCCTATTGTGCAACTTAACTACATCGAACTTGAGAAGTTACTTCACTGAGTCTAAGTTACCTCATCTTTAAAAAGAGGATGAAAATAGATTCCTGTTTTTATGCACTCTATAGTCTAATAAGCATCAAGTGAGACCCCTTGTGTACGAGCCCTTTGTAAACCAAAGTACTTCCCAAATGTTAGTTGTGTTGCTGGGATGTTTATGTTGTGAAGTAAGGTACTGAGTTGTAGAAGCTAGGGTAGGTATATATAATAATGAGAGGGATGTTCATGCAGTTAAGAATGGGCGAGAGATGGCTTACAGCAGTCTGGCAGATTTTGGAAGGCTTTTCTGCTCAGAATCTCTCCTACATTGTAAATTTCATTACTTTGATATTTTAAAATATATTTTATTGATTATGCTATTACAGTTGTACCATTTTCCCCCCTTCACTCCTCTCCACCCTGCACATCCTCTCCCACCCACATTCCCCCCATTTAGTTCATGTCCATGGGTCATACATATAAGTTCTTTGGCTTCTACATTTCCTATACTATTCTTACCCTCCCCCTGTCTATTTTCTACCTACCATTTATGTTACTTTCTCTCTGTACCTTTTCCCCCTCTCTTCCCCTCCCACTCCCCTGTTGATAACCCTCCATGTGATCTCCATTTCTGTGGTTCTGTGCCTGTTCTGGTTGTTTGCTTAGTTTGCTTTTGGTTTTGTTTTAGGTGTGGTTGTTAATAATTGTGAGTTTGCTGTCCTTTCACTGTTCATTTTTTGATCTTCTTTTTCTTAGATAAGTCCCTTTAACATTTCGTATAATAAGGGCTTGGTGATGATGAACTCCTCTAACTTCACCTTATCTGAGAAGCACTTTATCTGCCCTTCCATTCTAAATGAAAGCTTTGTTGGATAGAGCAGTCTTGGATGTAGGTCCTTGCCCTTCGTGACTTGGAATACTTCTTTCCAGCCCCTTCTTACCTGCAAGGTCTCTTTTGAGAAATCAGCTGACAGTCTGATGGGAACTCCTTTGTAGGTGACTGTCCTCTTATCTCTTGCTCCTTCTAGAATTCTCTCCTTCATTTTAATCTTGGGTAAAGTAATTATGATGTGCCTTGGTGTGTTCCTCCTTGGGTCCAACTTCTTTGGGACTCTCTGAGCTTCCTGGACTTCCTGGAAGTCTTATTTCCTTCACTAGATTGGGGAACTTCTCCTTTATTATCTATTTAAATAACTTTTCCACTTGTTGCTCTTCCCCTTCTGGTACCCCTATAATTCAGGTGTTGGAATGTTTAAAGATGTCCTGGAGGTTCCTCAGCCTCTCCTCATTGTTTTGAATTTTTGTTTCTTCATTCTTTTCTGTTTGGCTATTTCTTTCTTCCTTCTGGTCCACACTGTTGATTTGAGTCCCAATTTCCTTCCCATCACTGTTGGTTCCCTGTGCATTTTCCTTTATTTCACTTAGCGTAGCCTTCATTTTTTCATCTAATTTGCTACCAAATTCAACCAATTTTGTGAGCACTGTGATTACCAGTGTTTTGAACTGTGCATCTGATAGGTTGACTATCTCTTCATCGCTTAGTTGTATTTTTTATGGAGTTTCAATCTGTTCTTCCGTTTGGTAGACACACTGTGCCTCCTCGCACAACCAAAAGAAGAACAACAACAATTTAAAAATAAAAAACCACCAGAACTGACAGAAAGTTGAACTGTATGGAAGTCTGACAACCAAGGAGTTAAAGAAGACGTATTCACTCAGACCTGTCGGAGGGGCGGAGTGGGTCAGCTGAGGCAGAGAGGACTTGTAGGAAGGTTGCGACTGGTGGAGCGGGCAGTCCCACATTCACTCACAGATAAACTGGGAGGGACAAGTGGGGAGCAAGACAGATCCCACAACCCAGAGCTCTGGCGAGGGGCAATAAAGCCTCAAACCACTGATTGAAAATACCTGTGGGGGTTGAGGTGCTGGGAGAAACTCCCAGCCTCACTGGAAAGTTCGTTGGAGAGACCCACAGGGTCCTAGAATGTATACAAACTCATCCACCTGGGAATCAGCACCAGAAGGGCCCAATTTGCTTGTGGGAAGCAGGGGAAGTGACTGAAATCCAGCAGAGAGTGGAGCAAGTGCATTGTCCCCTCTGGGACCCCTTCTCCACATACCTTGTCACAGTGCAACAATGTGGATTAGCCCTCCCAGGTGAACACCTAAGGCTCTAGCCCCTCACTATGTAACAGGCACATCAAGACAAAAAATATGGCCCAAATGCCTCCATCTTGGCTGGAAGTCTCATTACTTTGATATTAAGTTGAGCTATTTTTTTTTTAAATAAACTTTTTAGGAGGGGTCAAATCATTAGTCATACGCACTGTGAGAGATCAGAATTACATAATCTAATATCTAGTTGAAATTTTTCTGAAGGGAATGTACAGTTTCATAGGAATGAAAAAATAAATAAACAGGGGAGTGGCAACTTGAGAATGTACTGTAGGTCACTGAGAGGAAAATTTGTAAACTCAAGAGACTTGAAAGGCCAGAGATGGATGGGAAAGGAGTAACAATATCTGAGATAAAGACAAAGTTTATAATTTTTTGTGTGATTGTTTCATCTTTGTTTTCAAAGTACTCTATAAAAATATGAACTGTGCTTACTTTTGGGGACATTAAAATGAGAAGGTGTTGTTTTGTTGTAGGGAATGTAAAAAGATTCTACCAGAGGTCTCAGACATTTGGCTGTACATCCATTTTTATTTTTTTTAAATAGCTAATAGAGTCACAGAAAGTTTCAAAGACAGAAGAGAGGTGCTGTGTGCTCTTTACCTCGCTTCCCCCGATGTTTACATCTTATATAATGGTAGTCAAATGTCACAGCCAGCGAGTACAAAAAGATACAATGTATACACTATATAATTACCCCCACCATCCGAATATTTCATTGACACAAATATCTCCTTCATGCAACTGCTTTATAGTCACTTCCTCCATTTGTTCACCATGTCTATACTTTCGTCATTTCAATAATGTTATATAAAAGTATGTAATCTTTTTTAAGGTTTTATTTATTGATTTTTAGAGAGAGGGGAAGGGAGGGAGAAAGAGAGGGAGAGAAACCTCAATGTGTGGTTGCCACTCACATGCCCCCCCACTGGGGACCTGGCCTGCAACCCAGGCATGTGCCCTGACTGGGAATCGAACCAGTGACCCTTTGGTTCACAGCTCACACTTAATCCACTGAGCTACACCAGCCAGGGCGTATGTAACCTTTTGAGGTTGACGTTTTTCTACTCGGCCCAATGCCCTTGAGATCCATCTGTGTTGCAGTATCACGTATCAGTACTTTGTCTCCTCTCCATTCCCCCCGACTCCCCACCCTCAGTACTACTGAGTAGTACTCCGCGGTGTGGGGATGTCACAGCTTGTGTAACTATCTACCTACTGTGGGACCTTTTCATTGTTCCCACTTATTTTTGGCTATTATAATGAAATTACTATAAACAATCACGTACGAGTTTTTATGTGGACATAGTCCTCATTTCTCTGGATAAATGTGCAGAAATACAATTACTGGGCTGTATGTAACTGTAGGCTTAGTTTTTGAAGAAACTGCCAAACTGTATTCCAGAGTGATTATTCCATTTTACATTCCCATCAGCAACACATGAGTGATCTAACTCCCCCACATCCATGCCAGCATCTAGTGTTGTCACTGTTTTATACCATTTTTGACTGGAAAAAAAAATGAAACTCCTCTGCACAAAAAGTTTAATGGAAGCAAGGCTTTTGCAAATTTATTGTGATAAATTTACTTTCCCATCCTTTGAACTTTGGGGATCAAGCAATAGAATCCATTTTTACTATGTGTTGTGTGTTTTGCAAATATTGGCATAAATGAGAACTAGAAATTGCTTAATAGAGAATTCAACTTAATAAAATGTAGATTAATGGTGGCCATTCTTTGTTCCCTTTTGGGAAGCACAAGGACTGACTGTGGAAATATTATCAATGAGACGAAGTTTTATATGCCTCTGGTACCCATGTAGAGTGCCAAGAAAGGAACATAGAACTAATTTAAGAAAACTTACCGTAAGAAATTCAACCTATCTGACCCTCAGTTTTTATCTATAAAATGAGGATACTGTCTTCATTACAGAATTGTTTGAGATGTAAATATATTAATCTCTTTATTACTGTAAAAAGATTTATTATTGAGTTATGGCCCAGTAGCTCAATTGGTTAGAACATCCTCCCTGATATACCAAGGTTGCCGGTTTAATCCCTAATCAGTGCACATAAAAGAGTGAACCAGTGAATGCATCAATAAGTAGAACAACGAATCTCCCTTCTTCCTTCCCTTTTCCCTTCCTCTTCCCCCCCTTTCTCCCTTTCCTCCTCCTCCTCTTCCTCCTCCTTCTCCTTCTTCTTCTTCCTTCTCTCTCTCTCTCTCTCTCACTCACTCACTCGCTCATCAACACAGATTTATTGAGTATCTAGTATGGGCCAGGCACTGTACTAGGCACTTTGAATTTGAATTTAGTGGTGACTAAAATATGATACCTGCTTTCAATGAAGTGGTAACAGTACAAATAAGAACGGTACAGTAACCTAACACTTATTTGAGAAGATGCCACATACTTCATGTATATTGCATCCTATGATCTCAGCAACTCTAGGAGATAGATATCGGTCTTACCATTCAACAGAAGAGAGATTTAGGGTACTTGTTCAAAGTCAGAGTCTTGGTCAGGATTTTAGTGTACGTCTGTCTTCAAAACCCAGTATTTTTTTAACCATGGTATATAGTGTCCATTCAAACACCTTGTTAACAATCAAATACTAAATGTAAATAATAGTTATAAAATTTGTTATTAATGTCTATATTTAAATTATTAATGATACAAAAACTTAGAAGCTTAAGATTTTACATTTTGTCCAAGCAAGCTATTAAGATTTTGTTTAAAAAGGTTAGTTTAAGTACAGCACAGTTGCTGCTTCCATCTTTGTCCACATGATATATACTATGTTCATAATGTTGACATGAGGGCATCACAAAATCCTTATATTTGTTTTCTAGTGCTGCCTAACAAATAACCACAAGAAAAAGCAGCTTAATGCAATACCCATTTATTAGCTCACAGACTTATAGGTGGCAGTTCTGGTTGAGGTGTGACTGGGCTCTGTGTTCTCGTATGGAGGTCGGGGTCCTGTTCCAAGCTCACATGATTGTGGCAGAATTCAGTTCCTTGTGGCTGTAGGACTGAGGGCCCTTTTTCTATGCTGGGCGTGTGCTAAGGGCTTTTCTCAATTGCTAGAGGCTGCCCCCATTCCTTGCCACATAGCCTCTTCCGTACTTAAAGCCAGCAAAGGAAAATCTTCCTCCTGTTGAAACCTTCTCACATGTTGGATTTCTTTTGCCAGAAAGAGCACACACCCTTTTAAGGGCTCAATTGATGAAGTCAGCCCTCTCCCAAGGATGATCTCTGTTTCTTAAAGTTAGCTGATTGAGGACCTTAATTACAGCAGCAAAATCCCTTTTTCCATATGACACAGCAGTCACAGGAATGAAATCCGTCCTGTTCACAGTCCCACCTCTCCACCAAGGGGAAGAAACTATGAAAGGCTGACTGCAGTGGGCAGGGATTTGGGGAGCCACCTTACAATTCTGGGTTTGATTAAATAACTGGAATTATAGCCAAGATAGTACCTCAAAAAGAGCCATCACAGCTCTGGCTGCTGTGGCTCAGTGGATTGAGTGCTGACTGGCTACCCTTTGGTCCGATTCCCAGTCAGGGCACATGCCTGGGTTGCAGGCCAGGTCCCCAGTAGGGGGCGTGTGAGAGGCAACCACACGTTGATGTTTGTCTGCCTCTCTTTCTCTTTCCCTTCCCCTCTCTCTAAAAATGAACAAATAAAATCTTTTTTTTTAAAAAAGCCATCACAATCCTAAAACATCAAGTAAAGCTTTGGCTTGAATTTTAGCGTTGTAAGTTTTATTGCGATCTTCTTTTGTGGGAACTGGTGTTCTCTGTGTTTGTGAAGGTTTGCCCTGTACAGGTGTACCGTGGAGGTATGGAGGGTTTGGTTCTTGGCCACCCCAATCAAACGAGCATTGCAATAAAGCAAGCTGTAATCTTTATGCTGGTGGAGGGTTTTGCCTTCAATTTGTAGAAAAACACAACATCGGTGAAGCGTAATAAGTGAAGCATAGTTAACTGAGATATGCCATACGTATTTGAAAGAGAGGCACTTCAGTTGCCTCTCCTTAATTGATTGATTAATGAATCAATGGATTAATCGATTGATTGGAATGATCTCTAGTTTTTTGAGTTATACAGTGATAAGAAAAATGTAGTACTGGGTTTTGTAACACGTAGGCTTGGGAGCAAAAATCAGACACTCATCCATATACCACAGTCTCAATCCTACTTCCTGGCTCTTTCGCCCACACGAAGGGTCTCCTCCTGGGAGCGGCCCTGCCGACCAGGAGTCCGGGCAGCGGAGCGGGCGCAGTCTGTGTCAGCCCCAGCTTAGGTGGAGTGCGAGCGTCGGCAGCCTTGGTTTGTTTTTCTTCATCCTGAGGTGGACAATTATTGGGTACTGTTCTTAGTCCCTTCTAAGTTAATTTATTTTCTTCGTGCCCTAGGAGTTTAGAGCTGAAGGGGACCTTAGAGAAGTATTTTGTCTCCTTCTCCCCTTAGGGGAGCAGGAGTTAAAGCCACCTGACAGTACTGCCATACCCAATCAATAGCGTAATGGGCACCTAAGTGGTTTTACAGAAAACATTGGGTTTCTCCCCATCATCTCATTTGGTTCTTGAACGTCCAATTCAGTGATCCTCGAACTCTTCCCATCTTAACAAATTAGAGAGAGGTGACACATTCATGTCAGTGAGAGGAGGTAGCCCATTCATGTAAATCACAGCAGAGGTCTGCAGCAGGGATTTTAGACTGAGAACCATGGACAACACCCGCCACCCCCCCGCCCCCAACCGCCCCACACATACGCTTACTCTGGGGGGCATATTAAAATCTTAGGGTGGGAGCTGAGAGGGGAGAGTGTGTGAAGCTTGAATAACCCCCAGGTGATTCTGATAAGCTTCATATAAGAATCACTGAGACAATAGTATTTTGTATTCTCTAATCCCACCCTCTTCTGTCATTGAAATACCTGTTACACTTACCATTTCTGCACAGAGGCTTTGAATCATTAGTAGTTACGTAGTCTATCTTGCCATCTAATTCAGGAATTACTTCTATCACACCCCTGCTGATTGGTCATTCAAAATTTTTGCCTAATCGCTTGTCTTGATGAGACTGTAACTTCCTGTCATTAGGCAGTTCCAGTTCTCCTGTCAGTCAAGCTAAGGTTTGTAGTCCTGCAATTTCTCACTCACTAGGAAGCCTACAGTATTTCTCCCCCAGGTTTATTCTTCTCTAAGGTAGGAATCCCCAGTTCTGTCTGCCATTGCTCATTGTTCCAGGATCCCCGTTCTGGTCACCGTTCTCTGGAGTGATCCCCTGTTCATTTGGGAGCGTGATGAGTGAAACTGAAGTCAGGAGTGCATGTGTGGGCCGCGCCCCACCACCCCGACTGCTGTGGTGACTTTCTGACAGGCCCTGTTTCCCATGGCTTCCAAAGAAGGTTTCAAATAAATCAGGCCGCTTTCTTTCCCCTATTTGAGGCTTTCCAATCGCTTGTCATTGCTCTTAGAATAAAATACAAACTATCTTAACAAACTGTTAACACCCAACATGATCTTGCCCCAACAAACTCTTCCCATCCCATCTGTATCACTGACTTCTAGCCACATTCGATCGCTCAGCTGCTGTTCCTTTAGAGTCTCTTCTTCCCTGTTTCCACAAGGCAGGCTCCTTCCCATCCAAGGCTCAGATCTAGTTTCTCTCCCCGGAGGTCTTTCCTTACTACCCCACACGGGTCTGTTCATCCACCGCGCACATTCCTCAAGCTCATGGCCCCACCTTCCTTGTTCACTGCTATAGCTCAAATACCTAGAAGAGCATCCTACCCATGGTGGGCTTTCAGTAAATGTTTGTGTAACAAGTGCAAGATGAGTGGTCCAACCAGGGTCAAACATACCTCTTATTTCCACTAATATTTAGATCCTAAGGTTGCTGGTGATTGTTCTGTTGTATAGGGAGGCCAGTGAAAGAACATTTCAGCATCAGCTCATCTTGAACAAGAGATCAGATACTGGCTGTATTTTGAAGGTAGAGCCCAGAGGATTGACTGTTGGAATAGAGGTGGGGTGTGAGGGAAGCCAAGGAGCCAAAAGTGGCTCCAAGATTTTTGGCCTAAGTAACTGGAGAAGTGGAGTTACCACTACTGAAATGGTGAAAACCAGGAGGGAAGGTTTGGTAGAGGGGTGGGGAGAAGGGTATCAAGAATTATTTTTGGACATACAAAATTATCATCCTTAATTCACTGTGCCTCAGTTTTCTCAGTGATAAGGAGGGGTTAATAGTTAATAATTGTAAGGATTTGACCCCGACCAGCATGGCTCAGTGGGTTGGGAATCATCCCAAAAAGTGAAAGGTCACCCGGTTTGATTCCTGTTAGGCACATGCCTGGGTTGTGGGCCAGATCCTGGGTTGGGGCTTGCAAGAGGCAGCCAATCAATATAACACATTGATGTTTCTTTCCCTCTCTTTCTCCCTCCCTTCCCCTCTCTCTGAAAATAAGTACATAAAATCTTTAAAACATAATTGTAAGGATTTGAGAAGTTAATGTTCCCAACTCAAAACAAAATAATAGAGAAAGTAGGTAGAGAAAAATAAGTTGATTAAGAATAGCCATTAGAACATACAGCTTTTACCAAGTTTTTCAGTCATGTGAAAACCTAAGAATAATTCACAAAGGTGTTTTTCCTGTAGGATTTTAGGCTGAATTGAAATGGGTTTTCTTTGGCATAGGGAAATGTTCAGTAATTCAGTTGGAAATTAAGGTGGTATCGACTCAGAGTATCTGAAAACCATTTCTGCAACCATTGGAGCATTAAAATCAAAACAAAAAAAACCCCTACACCCGTCTTCTGTTCACCCACTAAGCTATCTGACGACTATTGCCACCATGAACAGCAAGCCTATTGAGTCTCTGCTGTGTACAGTGCAAAATGCTAGATTCTGGAAAGCTAGTATCTCAAACATAAGAATTTATAGTGTTGTTATATTCAGGGGATTATTGTGAACACTTACCAGAGTTTAACATTATGAGCTCAACACAAGAAATGTGTGGCTGGCATTATGGTTTAAAAGCCCACAAGCTTCCTTACATGCAGATATAGGGGAGGATTGAAAGGGTTAATTTCAGAGCAGCACGGGCGCTTGCGTTGTGTAGTATTCGGAAGTGTTCTCCACACAACGGATTCTCCCAGACAGGCTGATTTTGAAATGATTTCGGTGTATTTACTTGGCTGTACTGTGACAGGAGAAATTTCATAGATAGAAATATGGTCTTAAATAAAAGTTCTCAACAAATTGCATTTAAAGTGTTAATACCACAATTTCCTTTACATTGAAGGGGTGGCTATATTTTCACTGTTTAGGTAACTTGCAACCCACTTAATAGAGGCTTCCTTAACACCTAAAGCTCTTCATGTTACTTTGTATGTAAACAGTCAGTTTAAGCCTAATTACTTAGGAGTACACCTTCTGTTCCAGAGTAAGTTTCAGAAAAGCTCAGGCCCCCCTCTGTGTTGGTCTTAAGTCACCGTAAGCGGGGGTGGGTACCCAGTTGTACAACTTCCTCACTTCCATTCCCTGGTTCAGTCTTTACAGGAAGACTTAACTCTTCTTTAAGGTAAATTCTTCGTGCCAGGTTTTGTTTTAAGCCCTTTTCATATCTTAATTTTGTTAACAGTCAGAACAGTCCTTCCAGGTGTAGGTGCTGTATCGCACTGGCATAACAACCGAAGAACAGAGAGGTGGTAAGACTGCCCAAGGTCACAGGGATTGTAAGTGAGAGTCGGCTTGGCTTTCAGGCCCGGGAGGTGTGGCTGCAAAGCCTTGTGCTCAGAGCCTGTGGCTTGCTGCCTCCTGTAAACCCCAGTTTAGGGAGAATGTTGTGGAAGACACTTAACTAACTAGTATTTTTAGTCTCATAAATAACTGTTCTGTAAGTAAATTATGTGTAATTATTTATGTACTTGTTCAAGGTCACAGCTTTAATTAATTACCTTTATTTTCCATCTCCACAGTAAAATATATTGTTGACCATTGATTGGCAGGACTTAAAGTTACTATAATATATATTAATTGTGATTTTTTGTGTTCTTTCTTCTCAGTTTCATGGTTTTCTACAAATGAAAATATTCTTATCATTATTTTCCCAATGTTGGCTGTGCTTCTCTTCTGGGGACAATTTGGTATTGTGAGTAAGTACTTGTTTCTCCTTTTCATTTATGTTTTAGTGATGAAATTGTCATTACTAGGAGGCAATATTAGTGAAATATTATATTTAAGTCATATCAGAAAGTGTGATAATGTTATAAATAAGAATATACAGTCTTAATATTCTCCTTGAAGTATATATTGTCCTCCATAATTTGCTGCAGTTCCTAAGAAGTTTTTTTTTTTAAAGAATAGTGGGGCTCTGGCTGGTGTGACTCAGTGGATTGAGTGCCGGACTAAGAAGCAAAGGGTCTCTGGTTCCATTCCCAGTCAGGACACATGCCTGTGTTGTGGGCCAGGTCCCCAGTGGGGGCACACGAGGGGAAACCACACATGGATGTTTCTCTCCTTCTCCTTCTTCCTCCCTTCTCCTCTCTCTAAAAATAAATAAAATCTTAAAAAAAAATTAGTGGGAATCCTAATAATAACATACCTAAAACACATGCTGATTTTAATGTTTACCGAGCACTTACACACACATTATTTGTGTGTGTGTTATGACCAAGCAGTGGTCACAGCCTACATTACAGTGTTAAGAAAGGATTTTGCACTTTTGAGCATTAAGACTTCCCAGTTTATTTTCCAGTTTGAGCTTCTCTTTCTATGTGTGTTCATCCTTGGAAAAGCTGAGTTTGAACCATGTTTGTCATCCTTACTGTGCAATTCCGCAGCCTCTAGGAAGTAGCCACAGGAGGGTTCTGTTCTTCCATCGTGTTTTGCTGAATAGCCATGTGAACAAACTTCTCAGGGAAGCTCCTGGTGCTGCATAAGATTAGCATCAGCACTGTGGAGTTGTCACTGCTGAGTAAACAGGGAATGTGCCTTCTGGTTGAGGACTGCACTCAACCGTATGGTTGACCCTTGAACAACACGGGGTTTTTAGACTGCACAAATCCACTTTTATGTGGATTTTTCCCCCAATAAATACTGTAAGTGTATTTTCCTTACGATTTTCTTAATAGCATATTTTATTCTCTAGCTTACTTTATTGTAAGAATACAATATATAATATGTATAACATACAAAATACAATATGTGCTAACCAACTGTTAATTTTATTGGTAAGGCTTCTGGTCAGCAATAGGCTATTAGTAGTTAAGTTTGGGGGGAGTTTAAAGTTACTTGGGGATTTTTGACTATGTGGGGTGGGAGTGTGAGTTCTCTTAACCCCTGTGTATTCAAGGGTCAGCTGTATTTGCATACCAATGTGAGAAAGGAGATCGACAAAATTAGTGAAGTTTTGAGGTGACAGTCTAAACTTTTAAACTTTTAACATGTAAGAGTCATTCCCTGTCTCCCTATAGAGCACTGAAATAATCGTTGAAGGCCAGTCAGCATTTATGCAAGGCAAGGAGTAAACAATGCTGATTTCATTTGTCTATTCCATTCTGCAACCTTTAAAAAAAGTGAAAACTAGTAAACTGTTGTAGTGGATTAGCCTGTTGTAGATTTCTTGAATTTTACTTTTACTCAGAAGTTTAACGCACGTATATCTAAAATGATTATATAAAAATGGGAAAGGAGATGACCGGTTATATATTAAAGGCTTTTCTCAATGTACAGCACTTGGAAAATGATTTCAAAGCTGTTCTCAATTTTTGTCTAAAAGGCAAAAAAAGGGGAAGGAAAGGGCTAACGGTGACAACTGTGAGAACATTTCATTTGTCTCACTTTGAAATGGTATCTAGAATTCCTGCGGAAATTTTCTTAGACTTTTAAGAAGCCTTTTATGTCAAGTAAATGATTGGTACAGGATTAAGACCTCATCAGTCTCGACTGACATTAGGGAAGGCCTTGAACCGTATTGGCAGACCCAGGCGTTAAGGCTTATATCATATAATTTGGGGGGAAAATGCCTTTTCTTAAGATCATGGAGTTATTTCGCAGAGTGTGATTCGGTGCAGTCCGGGTGATCACAGTTTGCTGATCATGACCTCCTTGTTAGTAACACGACTGTTAGTGGGACAATGAGCGAGTCTGTGCCTGGCAGCCGTGTTTTGACAAAATAAGATTTACAATTTTTTTCTGACTTTAAAAAATAATGCATATCACTTTAGAATACCTTATGCAATATGGGAAGTTATAGGAGAAAAAACAAAAATAGTGTAGAATCCCACAACCTAGAAATAAACTGTAGGTCTAGTCTAGTGAATTTCTGCTTCCTTTGTATATTTTTCTGTGTATTTTTGTTACCTTTCTTTAAAAAAGTCAGAGAAACCACAAACGGAGTCATATAGATCAGGATGTACATCCTGATCCCCGTCCATGTTTTCAGAAATCTTTTTACAGCTGCCTGTGCTTTACTTTCACTGATGCACTGTAATTTACTCAACTCTTATCTTGATGGGTATTAAACGTTGTTTCCAATTTTTTTGATACTCTGAAAGTAACTCTGCTAAAGGCATGCGAGGCAGGAAATGGCAGTGTATCAATTACTACTGCAGGTGAGACCACCTACATGCCTTTTACCTCACAATCCTGACCTCATTGTCGTTCTAAAATCTTTGCTGACTTGATGGGTGATAAAGATCTTGCTTTAATTTTCATCTTTGTGTTAGTGAGGTAAATGTTCTTTTTAATAGTTACTGTACTTTTCATATTTTACAGAATGTGCTTGTGAACCTAAATATTTTAGTGGCAATATTTCATCTAGCTCATTTTAGAACAAACAACTGTGGGGGGGGGTGTGCATGTATGGAAGGCACCTATATATTTGATTCACGCAGCCTGGATTCACATTTAAAGGTGCTTATAAAAATAGCACCTGAACATTTGTGGAACTCTGGTGCTGTGTGACAGGCACTGTGCAAAGTACTATCCATCTGAAGTCACATTCACATCCCCTGGGAACTTTGTGGGTGCAGATACTATTGTTATAAGTCCTATTTTATAGAAGAAAGAGGGGCATGCCTAGGTTGGGCTGTTTGCCCACAATTACCCAGTTTCTGGGCGATACTGGGATTTGATCAAGTGTTACTTACCGCTACTCTGTACTGCATCCCTCTCCTGAACTTATTTTGAGATTATTTTGAGACTGTATTTTTCCACAAAGAGTGAACCTATATCTGGCACACAGACCAAGTGAAACTGTTATTGATAGAGTAGGACATGAACCTGCTTTGTTTATTTATTCAACAAATGTCTATTGACAAGATGGGTGCCAATTGCTAGGTGGAGGACTATATGTATGTACATGATGTGGACGTGAAATGCATGTGCTCCCTGGCTTTGCGGCACTCACATTTCTGTGGAGGGGACAAGTAAGCGTGCACGTTCTCTGTCGTCTGTCACATCTCTGGGATGGACACAGACCCCTTGGTAAGAGGTCTCCTATTTATGGCCTGGGGATTCGACCAGCAGAAGAGGCCTTCAGTTTTCTATTTGCTGCTTAATTATACCTTTCTTTTAAATGTACGAACGTAAAATAGCACCATTTTTATTTTAAATTTTTAGTCACAGAGATATTAAGCCACATAAAAAATAAATGTTTTACTAAATTTATCTCACCTTTTATTACTTCTCCGTTGATTGTCTTTATCTTGATTGGGATTTTGATGTTATCGCCATCGTTATTGACTACAGGAGGATTAGCAGCTATGTTTATAATCTAGAGATTGCACACTTTTTCTTTTTTAATACTTTTTAAAATTTTTCAATTACCATTGATACACAGTATTATGTTACTTTCAGGTGTGCAACATAGCGATCAGACTTTCGTGACTAAAAAGTGATCAACATGATAAATCTAGTACCCATCTGACACCATACATAGTTATTACAGTACTCTTGACTGCGTTTCCTGTGCTGCACTTTGTGTCTCCCTGATTATTTTCTAACTACCAATTTGTACTTCTTAATCCTTCTTGACCCCTCCTCCCAGCCCCGTGCCATCTGGCAGCCATCATAATGTTCTCTTTATCTATGAGGATATTTCTGTTCTGCTAGTTTGCCTATTTTGTTTCACTTATAGATTCCACACATAAGTGAAATCATCTGGCATTTGTCTTCCTCTGACTTATTTCACTCAGCATAATACCCTCTAGGTCCATCCATGTTGTTGCTGATGCAAGTTTTCATTTTTTTTTATGGCTGAATCATATTCCATTGTATGTAAGTACCACTTCTTTATCCATTCATCTATTGATGGCCACTTAGGTTCCTTTTATGTCTTGGCAATGGTAAATAATGCTGCAGTGGATATACAGTGCATGTGTCTTTTAGATTTACTGTGTTGGGTTTCTTCTCATAAATACCCCAAAATGAAATTTCTGGGTCTTCCTTAGTCTCTTGTTATAGCCCCTCTTTTAAAGTATATTTTGTGTGGTGTAAGTATTGCTGCCTCAGCTTTTTTCATTTTCATTTTCATGAAATATCTTTTTCCATCCCTTTACTTTCAGTTTGTATGTGTCTTTCAGTCTGAAGTGAGTCTCTACTTGTAGACAGCATATGTAAGGGTCTTGTTCTGGTGTCTGTCCAGACACTATATGTGTTTTGATTGGAGCATTTAATCCATTCGTATTTAAAGTAATTATTAATAGCTATGTATTTATTGCCACTTCATTATTCATATTTTTATTCTTTTTTTCTTCTTAAAGAAGACCTTTTAACATTTTGAATAAGGTTTGCTGGTGATGAACTCCTTTAGCTTTTTCTTGTCTAGCCTTCAATTCTAAATGACAGCTTTACTTGGTAGAGTGATCTTGGTTGTGGGTCCTTGATTTTCATCAGTTTGAATATTTCATGCCAATGCCTTCTGGCCTGCTAAGTTTCTGTTGAGAAATCAGTTGACAGTTATGGGAACTTCCTTGCAGGTAACTAACTGCTTTTCTCTTCCTGCTTTAAGATCATCTCTTTGTTTTTAACTTTTGGCATTTTAAGTATGATGTATCTTGGTGTGGGCCTCTTTGGGCTCATCTTGTTTGGAATCTCTGCATTTCCTGGACGTGTGTGTCTGTTTCCTTCACCAGGTTAAGGAATGTTTTTATCATTATTTTTTCAAATAGGTTTTCAATCCCTTGCTCTCTCTTTTTTCCCTTCTGGCACCCCCATGATGCAAACATTAGTATGCTTGAAGTTGTCCCAGAGCCCTTACACTGTCCTTATTTTGGGGGGATTTATTTTCTTTTTACTGTTCCAATTGGGTATTTTCTGCTTCCTTGTCTTCCAAGTCACTGATTTGATCCTTGGCTTTGTCTACTCTACTGTTAATTTCCTGTAACATAGTCTTCATTTCTGACCGGTTCTTTGTGGTTTCTATCTCCATTTTTTTGTTTTCTCTCTGTTGAAGTCCTCACTGAAATCATTGAGCATCCTTATAACCAGTGTTTTGAACTCCACATCTGCAAGATCGCTTGTCTCTGTTATTTTTAGTACTTTTCTGGAATTTTGTTCTGCTTCTTCAGTTTGGACATGTTTCTTTGTCTTCTCATTTGGGCTCCCTTCTGTGTATTATGAAACAAACTTTCTATGTATTATGTAGAGCTGCTATATCACATGGTCATAATAGTGTGACCTAATGTAGTAGGTGTCTTGTAGGGCCCAGTGGTGCAGTCTCCCCAGTCACCCACGCTTGGTCCTCCAGGTGTGCCCCATGTGGGCTATGTGTACCCTCCTGTTGTAGTTGAGCCTTGACTGCTGTCGGCACATCAGTAGGAGGACTTACCCTTAAGCCAGTTGGCTGTGAGACTGGCTGCAACCACAGTGAAGGATCTGCTGTTCATGGGCAAACCCCACAGACCAGGAATTACTTCTGTAGGCTCTGGTGTTCAATGAGTCAGCCGTTTGAGTGTGTCTCCGGTGGAGGTGGTTAGGTGATTCTCTGGCATGGTCTGAGGCTGGCCACTGGGTGTACTGGCTTGGGCCCTCCCTGCAAGTGCAGGCCAAGATCAGCTTCTGCCTGTGCCTTGCCTGGAGCCCACTTGGCATGAGCTACAAAGTAAGCTGCAGATGGCTGCTACTTACGCTGGGCTGGAGATGCCTAAAGGAGGCCAAGCTGCAGACCAAGGCTAGCTACCATTAGTGCCAGGCCTGAGGCCAATTAGCAAGAGGTGTGGGGCATGCTGAGGCCGATGCTGCTTGTTTGGGGTCTGTGAACCTTTGAGAGATTTTAGGAAAATCTGAAGCATGAGCTAAGACAGGCAGTTTGTATGGGAGAGCCACTGAAAGG